>JAFBJT010011688.1:98666-106792 GCA_016785325.1 Chascanopsetta lugubris | reverse complement strand
CTCAATAAAGAGTGTTACGTGACGCATATGTGGTCCTCCTTCCGTCTGGTCCCTGACAGCATGCTCTCATGGGTGTGTATTCCAGACGACAGGTACAGAGAGGAGAACAGTGTTCTGTCAGGTTCTACTCACCCCCCCCCCCCCGTTCTACTCACCCACCCCCCTCCCCCCCCCCCCCCACCCCCACCCCTTCTGAGAATAGCGTGGAAACATGCACCGCGTCTATAGGAAGAATCTCCCGCCGTCGCGCTGGGATCCACCTCACTGTTCAGGGCCATTACGAACTTTATGGATTCTCTGATGGTCCAACAGACCCACTGATGTGGTGGGTTCTCCCCCCGTGCTCCAGATGGCTGTGCGGTTGTGACAGATGGATCCGCTGTCAATACGTTTGTGAGGGAGGTAAACGGGGTGAAGTGGAGCTTTGAGCGAATCGCTGCGCGCAACGCGGCGATGAAGAGATTGCCGTGCAGCGCTATTTTAGTTTGATGTTCTTATGCGAAGAGTTAAAAAAAATGTCTGTCCTTAATTACACTGGTGAGACAAATCAGTCTGTGGCGGGCTGCCACCGTGTAGGTAATTAATAGTAAACACTGCCTGGAGGGGGAGGAATATGGATACCAACGCAAATGACTCACCCGGTTGCTGGCCTGAAGTTGTCCGTTTCAGTTTCCATCATGGCTGCCTTCGGTGAGGTGAGGCCATTCAGAGCAGAACCAGCTTGGATTGTGTTTTGTGGTCGGAGGGGGCGGGAGGGGTGTGTGTGGGGGGTCCATGCCGAGAAGCACGGCTCACTTTTTTATGGGAGTCACTTCTGTGGCGTCCCAGGGGCCCCGGTTTCTCAGATTAGCACAATGGGGATTATCCCGCCCAACCGGTGTTGATCCTTTCTCTGGCTGAGGGAAGCAACACGACTGCAGCCGGTGCAAGAAGGTGTGTGAGGAAGCAGATGCAGCAGAGAGAGCGAGGACACAGAGTAGACGACTGGCTTGCAGATGTTTTGTTTTGCAGTGGCATGTGCAAACTTAAAGGTGCCGTGTGTACGAAAATACTACAAAACAATTACACTTCGGTCACTTTGTCACTTCTATTGGAAGAGAAAAATGCCACAAACATTTTCTTGATCACCTCAATGTATTTTTTTCCCCCCATTACCCTTAAGTGAGCTCATGAATGTATATTTATATATCCTCTCTATGGAGGCCGCCATGTTTTTACAGTCGTAAAAGTGGACGTACGAAACATTTTTCGGGTTTTTATGACAACTGAGCAGGAGAACCCCAGGTTCCTGGAACCTAGGGTTCTCCTGCATGCTTCGAAGGGTGAGGGTGAGGTGACGAATTCAACATGCAACTTCATGCACTGCACCTTTAAATTGCAGCAGTATTATCTACTCTACCGATCATAAGATCCATCCATCGCCCTTTTCATTTTGTACACTGTTACTCTATGTAAGGGTTATGTGGGGCTTGAACCCAATATCACCTGGCGCTGGGCCCCGGAGATGGGAAACACCCTTGATTGATCACCTGTGTGTCACTCGGTTGATGTAGATAAACCCACAGTCCCTTTCACACCTATGGTGAATTTAGAGCCTGCACACTGCGGCAGGAAATAAGCCAGGCCGACACAGGAAGTGCATGCAGACTACACACAGGAAGGCTCAGCTAATCTAGGATTCCAGAGCCCTCTTGCTGAGAGGTGATTCTGCCATCTCCCTGCTGCCCTGACTCGATAGCAAAAGTTTGGATGAAATAGATGTGTAGTGGTAGAGATCTCCGCCAAGGCTGAATCATATTATGAAAAAGAAAAAGAAAAAAAAAAACAGGTCCGTCAATGTATCTGGATCTGCTCCAAAATGTAATGGATTCTCCCTTGGGTCATCCCTTTACAAAATCTCATGGAAGTTGATTCTGCAGGGGAAGGAAAAAAAAAAAAGGAAATCGTACCGGTGATGGCACATTACACGGTCGCGCGATTCCTAAGCTACTAGAGGAGCGACTCGGCACACTGCAACCTGCTGACCTGCATCCAGCCAGGCTTGTAGGCAGTGATGTTTACAGGGTTTTAGCCTTGAGACATGTCGTGTAACGACCACCATGCCCTAGTTTACATTCATGGGCAGTTCTGAGGTCTGTGTAGGACACCAGCAGCATGTTGTGTATACGGTTTGAAGTGAATTCCATATCCAGCATCCATCTCTGGCATTTGTCCAGCTGTGGTCGTTCACACTGTGAAATCTGCCTGCATGAAATAGCCCTTTCCGTCTGACAGGAAGTCTTACCCTATGTTTTGAAGAGGGTGCTCTTTGCTGCGTGGGTTCGGTCTTTGTGCTCTTGCATCGGTATTGTTAAGCGTGTAATACAGTTTGTGTCAGTCTCCATACTGGCAGATGTCGGTGTGTGAGACATTGCCTGTGCATGAGAGTGAATCATTGACTGTGTGCGAAGATGGACGTGGCGTCCGTGACGACACCCGTTGGGTGTGAGGCCAATTGCGGGCGAGTCCCTCGGCGCCATCTTGCCGAATCCTTACTCCGCCTGCTTCCTGGATCATTCGAAGACGGGCAAAGAGGCGGAACACACGTGGAGCTGTGGGTCGGCTCATCGTGTCGACACCTCATCTGCGGTGTCAGTCAAAAGACCACGCCCTAAATGATGCGTCATTGCAAAAGTTGATCAAATAAATATAAGCTAGTTCGATAAATACCCCCCCCCCCCCGCCCCCCCGTACAGTTGTCACGGAAAAAATCATGACTGATTGAGACCAAAACCGAAGTTTGTACCAGGCTTTTATTCACCTCTAATTTTATCATGGGAGTCTCCGGGGATTTGCCCCCTTGTGGACTCAGTCCCCAGTGGTTACGCTATGAACTGCAAGCCATTTCACTTCCTGTTGTGCCTCATCCATGAGGTTGCCCCTCGGAGTGCCTACGACAGCGGTCCCTGGTGCATCCGGTGAACACAGGGTTAAATGTTGCAGTAATTGCGGTCTCAATTGAAATGCGATGATTGCTCTTGTCAGCAAAGATGACTGCTCTACCTCTGGAGTATATTCAAGAGGTGTCAAACACCATCCCCCGTCGCTTCCAGGAGACTTTGGTGACAATGAGAATAATGGCTTCGGACAGCTTTTAAAATTAAAATGCCAAAGGCTTTTATTGGTAACGCACCACGATCAGAAGTCATAACATGGCCTTCTCTGTCATTGACACTGAGTGGAGCGTAAGTTGTATCATTGCGAGCGCGATCTCATCTGATTGTGTCTCATTTGCGCGTACAGTACATAACCTGTACCTTCGCACGTCGCATGGTATGTAAGCTACCGCCCGACACACACGGTGACAACAAAGACAGGTGGATCACTCCGTTCGTTTATTGCGAACACATTTTTTCTAAATTGACGTAACTGTTGGTTAAACACACGCCTTGCTGATCAGGTAACGCCTGGTTATGCATCTAAGAAACAAGTGCAGCATGGAAGTGAGACACAACCAAGGCACCTCAACATTAAGAAATACAACACACACACACACACACACACAGATAGCAGCCAAGCCCTGCAGATATTAGGAGTATGTACAGTAGATTTCTGGCATTGAAGTTGCAGGTATACAGCCTGCTGACATTATAGGCTAAGGAGCTTCAAGTGTTGAAGAGTTTGTTCTCGTGAGTTCAGTATTGGAGCAGCTCTGTGGGCGTATCTGTGAAAACTGATACAGTAAAATGTCACACAGTTGGATTCAGACCTTTGTCATTATTATATAAAAGATAAGCCTGGTAACACTTTTTTAAAGAACACAAAATGCTACTTAAAATGCAATGTAATTTATTTGAATGTATAAAATGATGGGCAACAAGGTTTATTTCACATCTCATTTTGCTCATAGTTTGGCTGTTTTCAAAACGTTCCTGCTGACTGTAGACCGGCGGTGTCAAACATACGGCCCGAGGGCCAGAACCGGCCCACCGGAGGGTCCAACTCGGCCCCTGGGATGATTTAGCAAAATTTTAAAAACAGTGCATTTGATTTATGTTGGTTATATTGAGAGGAGACATTTTCATTTATTTATCTGTTTCAGTTTTGATGCTGATTATTTTCACAACTGTACTTTTTTGTAGTCAAACAAAGGTCAACTTTTGAAATGTTGAGTATTTATACTTAATTTGTATAGTGAGGCTGGTGAAGAGAAGTGGCTGTGCATATTAGACCTCACACTTGTATTATACAGTTTTTACATGTACACATTTTCCAGTTCAGTTCCAGTACTTTATAGGTTAGCGACGAAGCGCACACTCTACTACAGAAAGTGTTATCTCGCCCAAAGGGAAAAGACATAGAGACATTATTTGATGAGACATGGTCCAACGTTGGAGCAGAGTTTCTGCGTAAGACCTTATTTTTATGTAAAAATGTCCTGAATGTGTCCAGCTGCCTGATTCAAACAAATTGTGTCAATTAAATGTAGATTCAGTTTTTCCAGTTCATTGTGTAACCTTTTTCTTTTTATCCTGTACTTTCAATCCACTTAAAGTGTGTTAGATTTGGTGACATCTGCTGTGCCATAAATAGAGGTCGTTTTAATGCTTTAATAACGAAGGTGCCGCACATCTGTGTTCATCATCTCTATACCGGTGAGAAAGTGGAAGAATGTGTTCATGTAACTATGTTTACCCTTCAGTGTTTCAGTGGTGTTAGTCTATTTATGCGCTAGGAGATATACGGCTGTTGACAAACAATTAAGGATGTTTTATGATACATATGGCGCCGTCCTTCTTGATATTAAGCTGTGTGCAAATAGAGATTTGTACTTATATAGTTAGCGAAATGTTTGTCGGTGTATTTTAATGCTGAAACATTTACATCATTGGCAGGAATGTGTACATAGCTGTGGTTTCCCACTCACTGAAGCACAGAGAGGGGAATTGCGGTTGAGTTGTGTTCATAGCAGAACACATTACACCCACCTCTCTGAAACAGTATGGATGAAATGTACATCTCACTTTAATGTTGTTTTTAATGGAGGTAGTGAAGTTCAAGTTTGCCGGTATGAGTTGTGGCAATTTCTATGCAATTATTAGCAAAAAATATTGCTTAAAGGTGCAGTGTGTACGATTTTTGGTCATAAAAAATATTATAAAACAATTACATACTGACGCTTTTATAAATTTCACATATATTTTTTACCCTTAAATGAGCCCATTAACGTATATTTACATGAGGAGCAGCGTCCTCTCTACGGGGGCCGCCATGTTTATACAGTAGCCCGGTGTGAGTTTTAATGACAACTGAAGTCTACCATCTAGGTTCTCCTGCGTGCTCAGAAGGGTGAGGGTGAGGTGATGGATACAACATGCAATTTCACCACTAGATGTCACCAAATCTTACACACTGCACCTTTAAAAGAAAATGAAAAGTGTCATTTTCTTCGTCTCTCAGTGCTTGAAGATTCCGAGATGGAAAAAAAAAAGAGATGAGCAGGAGCGGTGAGCTGAGTGAGCATAACTCTGAGGAGTGAGTCAGTCACACCGAGGCTGAGTCCCATTGTGTGGTCTGTGGAATGCAGGGCTGAGTGCTCGTTGGATGAAACAGTTCTGAGATCTGAAGGTTGCGAGTCCGTTGCAGGCTAAGTGTCTGGGGTGGGAGAGAATGTTCCAGACACTGTGAATCATGAACAGGAGCACATGTGATCTCCGCCGCCCCGATGTGGAATATTTCAGGACTCTTACGAGATGAGTAAAGAGTCGCCCTGACTCACGTTATCAGACGGACGGTCTGTTTTCAAACCACGATTTGGACATTTAATTATTACACAGGCTCAAGCGAGCGTCGCTTTTGAACGGAAGATCTTTGTGACGTCAGACTTGTGCATTCGAACGCCCTCGAGACTCACTACATGCCAGCACGTCCATGCTAGTGTAGGGATGGTGGGTGGGGTGGGGGTGGGGGGTGGGGGCGGGGGGGGGGGGGGGGGGGGGGGGTCAAACACTGGGGTCCAACCAATGGAGGTTCATCATTGCGATTGTGATTGCGATTGCCTGGTGAACCAGCACATAGCGCACTCATGCGCGCCAAAGTGACAGGCACAGTGTCGTGGCAGCATCTGCAGCCCCCTCCTCCTGGGGGGGGGGGGGGGGGGGGGGGGGGGGGGGGGGTGGGGGGGTGAAGAGGAAGCGGAAGCGAATGACCTAATGCTGAGCTCTGCCTGATTGCTGAGGATGGTAAAAACATTATGGATTTTTGACGGTTCACCAGCTTGGCAACACAGCGGGGTTTGGTCAGTGTGTGTGTGTGTGTGTGGGGGGGGGGGGGGGGGGGGGGTCAGCCTCTGCGGGGTTTGGTCAGTGTGTGTGTGTGTGTGTGGGGGGGGGGGGCATAAGAAAGTGACAGTGTGTGACTCACACACAAGGAAGAGGTCGAATCAAATCTTTAGGTTACTATGGGTAAAGATGGTGATCGAATCTTAATCTTATTTTGAGACAAATAAGCAATATTTATATGAATTGAGATTTTAGCATTTTCTGACACTTTTTGTGAAAACCAAAAAAACAGTACAGCCCCACAAGATGTGATGTGCCAGATTGTCGCAGCGTATCGAGGCTGTTTACGGACGTTGGATTTTTTTGTTAAATTATTCTGTTGTTTTTTTTATTATCACTTAATAAGACACAACTCTCTTACTAAATATTTGTCCTTCAAATTAAATGCAAACTATCTGTATTGACACAGCAGATGAGATGACTGTATTCTGAAATTGTTGCTTTGGTGTCGTTTGGCAAACACTGAGATGAACTCCTCCATTCTGACATAACTAATACTGCTGATGGCACCGTACACATACAATATCATACACATTTGAATGTGGAGTCTCTCACCAGTATGCAAGGATGTTTATAGTATCTAGTATCACTTTCCATTTCTTACTGGCTTTGTATGGTACATTGTGTGATGCTGACCTTTTTATGATTATTGTCCATTGACTTTAACATCACGGTTGTTATTATTAAGGCCCACACAGTGCGATGGGAGACATTAACAGTGATCTTAAGGGCAAAGGCTCAGGGTGAAGATCCCCAGTTCTTGATCACAGTTGATGTTCCCTTTGGGAACCCATGTGACGGCATGAACGGAGGGGCAGCAGCATTAACAGTTGCAACATGCGTAGCTCTAGATTAACATCACCCCCTCACCCACCGCCCCCCCCCCCACCTCCCCGCCTTCTTTCTTGCTCCCTCTTCCCCACTGTCACTCAGACCCAGCCATCACCTTGCCAACCACCTCCCTCGGAGACGTTCAAGTTTGATGGTTCGACGAGACAAAAAGGGAAATTGCTATCAGGGGGATTCTCTGATTGATGGCACTTGCTATCTGTCAGAACAGCGCAGGACATGGGGAATGGAGTCAGTATGGCATTTGTAATACAAATCCAACACAGACGAGGTTGGCAGCGAGGCGCCGCGCCGTCGACATACGGCTTACCGCGCTTAATTCTATATGGACGCGTCAAGTAATTTGGTATTAGTGTCACGCTTGTCTTTTTCCCATGTGTCCTACAATACATCAGCATGTGAGCGGATCTACGTCTGAGCTCTGCAGAGGCCTGGCCTGCGTTTGAAGTCACGGGCGCGACGTCCGGCGTGACGGAATGCTGGCATTACCATCCCATAATTATATACCGCACGATAAGATCTCCTTGTTTGACATTTGAATGAATTGCAAAATGTTCAATGGTGAGGAGGAAATGGCTGGTGAGCGATGCTCGTTTTGAAGCGCAATTACGTGAAAGTCAGATGTCGACAATGATTATCGTTCTATATAAAAGTAAGCAGTTGCGCTGGTTGATATCAACATGCTAATTATCCGTAAGAACTCCCGCCGTGCGAGGACGACAGCAGCTGGTGTTATCTTTTATAACTGTGTGTTAATGATCCACCACGGCATCAACAGTCCTCCAAGAACTCCTCTCCTCAGTCTGTATAAGGGGTTACGTCGGAGTCGTGTAAATTCCCTCAGGGGAATAGCGAAGTGCAGAGAGCAGAGCGGAGACGACAGCGCAGGAAATGCAGGGTATTTGCGGTTGTTTGTACGTTAACATTTGCTACTCGATAATAAGGAAAGTTGTGGAA
>JAFBJT010011688.1:88666-96166 GCA_016785325.1 Chascanopsetta lugubris | reverse complement strand
GTTTTCCCCATGCTTCAACACTAACTCTCATGTGGGAACCAAGGTTACTATTTTTTTTTATGACATATTTTATTTTCCTAAAATATCCTCCCAACATTTCAAGGTGAGTTTAAAACATCCTGTTTGTTCGGGATAAAGGAAAAATAGATAAACAAAGGGAAACACAAGAATGGAAAACACAGTTCTGCAAACAGACTAAACAGATTTGTCCATAGTTGATATAACTGAGACCAGAGAATGTCTTTAGCTTTTTATGATGGGGACAGACAGCCTACTTAACTTTATTTATTTATTTATTTTGCCTCTGTTCTTGGGAAATTAAGAGGAGAGGGCGCTCTGGCAAAAGCTTTTGTCCAGACGAGGGAACTTTTCCTTAAGTTCTTAACTGAAATGTGACTGAATGTGACGCATCACTATTTTTTAAATCACCAAATAAATTATCAATTTTTTCATTCACCTCCATCTCATAATCCAGTTGACAGCCCCTCATCCCGCTGTCTGTCCAGACTACTGCACAGTGAGAGTTCTCAGGAATGTTTTGAAGTTCATTGTTGATGTGTATCTGCAGGACAAAGTGTTGCTCATTAATTGTGCTTGGTGAATGAAGTGGACCTGATTCTCATGCAGGGAGGATACGAGATGATAAAACGCTGTGAACCGCCGAGCGTCCACTTGATATTCCGCACATGTCTGCTGAGATTCCCCAAAACTAGCTGGAGCACAGAGACGGCGGCGCTCATCATCTGCACCAATCGGTGTCTGTCATCCTGGCAGATGGACAGCTAGTTTATTGATGACAGATCAAAGCCCATCCTATGGTTTGTTTATGTCGTGCAGCCACGACAATAATCAATAAGAATGCAGGATACGCTCAAATAAAGAATACCAGACGTACACAAACTCCTATAAATAATAAACTACTTAGCATAGTGTGGGTAAAAAGTCTTTGTTTTCCCCCTGAAGATTGTGTGACCTCCAGAGTTCACCATCGGCAACAAGGTGTCTGTCTGAATATGTTTTGAATATTTCCTCTATTCGACTTGACAGATAAGAAACAAACAACAGCCCCCGGGAAGAAATATCCCATGCGAGGGCCTCGCTGTGCGGTTGCACGTGCACGCGCACGCACACGCATGCTGTTTCTCATTCCCTCGCCTGCACATGTCTAATCACACAAACACACAATTCCCATGTGATTGTCAGCGGCGGCTCGTTCTCAATCTTTTCTGAAGCACATCACTTCATCTGTGTCTGTGTCAGTCTCCATCTTGCTCCGCAACCCAAATGACCCCCCCGCCCCCTCGCCCCTTGTTGCTGTTTGGTGTGCCTCGGCTAAGCCTTTAGATACACAGCCCTCTGCTGGCTTTGATAATCTTACACCGTGTCTTCCTCGCCTCCAGTTCCCCTCCGGTGCTGGGTTAGCCGCCGCCTGGTCCAGCTGGCTCCGCGCAGACTGAATGACTGACTGATTGGTGTGTTTATAAGCGCACTGCAGGAGCCGCCTGTTCTAATTCGAGTGGAAACAGTCGTAACGGACGTCGGTCTCCTCGCTAGCCTCCGCCTGTGATGCAACAAGGGTCATTAAATTGTATCCGCGGAAGTTGACGACAGTCGGAGACATAGGCGAAGTTGATACAAAGCCAAAGTGATGACCTCAGTCACAGTGTAATGATCGAGTTTTGTTCTTGTCAAGTAAATGTACGAATGGTTTATATTTATTGGTGTGCTTGTCAGGTGTTGGCGACGCCTCTCGGCACTTAACTGCACAACTACAACTACATTTACCCAGTCACACGGCCATTTGTATGTGCAGCACTTTATCTATGAGTGCATGGCGTATTGTTGGGTTCAGTACCTTGCCCAAGGACACGTTGGCTTGCGCAATAGGGGAGTTGGACGTCCGATTTTCTGTTTGGAGGATTACCCCTTTAACCCCTCAGCTAGAGCCGCCCAACAACTAAAGTCCATGAAAGAGACCCAGCTATTGTCAACAATGACTTATCCAGCTGATGACCTGAATATGTCAGAAGTTGTTGACGATGCTTCATTGAAGGATTTGTCATTGATGGAGGTGACTCTGTCTCGCTATGGAGACATTGAACAGGATGTAGTTGTGACAGAGTCTTTAATTGGTTCTACCTCTTAAACAATGTAACGCAAATCAGGACTGGCTGTTATCACCAAATCTCAGCTAGAGCCATCGAAAGGATAGACGTTGCTACCCCAAATAGCAATAACTAAACAAATATCTTTAACTTTATTGTTTAGCTTGTTGGTGTAATATAATACAAAGTGGTGTTATGTGGAGCTGCTTCATAGAGGATAAAGCACCATTTTGGCGGGAGATGTCCATTTTGGTGGAAGAAACGGCAGGCGTGCCTCGGTGAGAAATAAAGACAGGTTGTCAATCAGACTGCAATGAAAGTGTCTTTTCTTAAATGCAGGACCAACAACTAAGGACTACAGAGTATAACAGAGTATACTGGGTATCACAAAGTACAAATCAGAGGAATCGCTTATGCAGGTCAGAGCTGCTACCAACAAGCTGTGTAGAAACCAGACTGACAAGGTGCTCGACCTTGGTTTGGATCTTTGTACTAAAGGATGCAGTTGTTGGGTGAGAGGGAAAGAGTTGGCTCAATTTCAAATAGGATTCGCAGTTTGTTATGGGATTCACCGTCTTAGGTTGTTTTCCCCGGTGGTGCCATTTAAAAATTCCCACTACCTCCATCAGCCTTGGAGAGTTACCACAGTGTTCAAAGCATCATGCTCACCCATTATCACTCCTGAGTTGAGACTGTGCCAGGCTGGTTTTGAGTCAGTGGTTGAACCATGAGCCATGGTCCAGGACCGCTCCAAGATGGACGCTGAGTGGAATGGACAGACTGCTGCTCTGATGAGAGGGACCGGCTTGTCCATTTGGAATTAGACAGTGTTTTGGTTCGCGGAGGCAGCTGGAGCGACGATTTCTTCAGGTGGACCTCACAAGGAGCCACATGCTGGAATAGCCTAAGTTGTTACAGCACCCGTGATTGGCCCTAAAAGTGAACTTCAAAGTCAATTTGCAGAAAAGGATGAAAACTGGCAACTCCAGGGAAGCAGATTTTTAAATTCAACTCACAATCGCGAACAAACTTTTGAACTTTTGCAAATTTGACTGCCTGAATTTTCGGGAGGAATTTACTTGTATGAGTAATACCTCCAGCTGTGGGGGTGATTTAGAACCTGTGAGGCAGACGGGGCACTGGACCCACTGAAGAGTTTTTTTTTTTTGGCAAGTAGAAGAGAGAGTCTGAATTACAGCAACGGAATAAAACACCGGCGTCGTACAAAGAAACGAGAAACATCTTTACTTCCTGAGAACAGCGACTTTCGCGTCTTACTCGTCTTTAATCCACTGCTCTGTAGCGTCTACTGGGATCTGAGGTTCCCACTGTAATAAAGTAAAGCGACAGCTGGGTGGCTTCTGAAAACACAGTGGCTGTGAAGTCACTGTTTCATCACTCCACCGTACAGCTACATAGATTGACTCTGTTTGCAGCATATGTTTATCACCGAGCGATAATCTCGTGCGCTCTCCCGTGGGGGATGTATATTCATGAGGCGCACTTTGTTCTTCACACAAAACTTTTCGCAATGCCAGCATGAGCTGTGACACGGTGCATTTTAGAAAATGGGCTCTATTTTTCTTTACAGTGTGATCAAAACCGTGCTTAATATGTCGGAGCCAGTAACTATGGAATGATGAAACCAGCTGTAAACAAACACAAAGCACATTTCAGACCCTATTTCTTCTGCTTATAAAGCATATTATTCGACCGAGGCTCAAATCCTGCAGAGCTGAAGAGGGAGCCTACGGGTGGAATAAGTTGCCCAAAGCTGCCTTTCCCCCCCTCTGCACCCACCCCCCCTCCCCCTCCCCCTCCCCCTTTTCCCCCCTCTGCACCCTTCCCCCCTCCCCCTCCCCCTCCCCCCAATTATGAGGCCTGTCTGCCTCTGCAATGCAGCACATCCATAAATGCAACAGTCACCCTCTTCACTTTAGCCTAACAACCCGCCTGTCAGTTCAAAGTCTATGGGAAAAACATCAGTGTATGAAAAATCTCAAGGACAATCAATAATCCCGTCGCTGCACCTTTCTCAGACACAACAGCACGGGGAGGCTAAATTGGTCGACCACGGTGTATGATGAACCATTTTCCAGCCCAATTGGACTTTGGTGACCATCAGTGAGAGCTCTTATCCTCCACCAGGTAATGGTGAGCCGCCCTCGCCAGCGATATTAGATGTCATTCAGTGGGGCTGCCGTAGGGACAGCAATTACCCCTGTGTTAATGTCCGCCTGCCCACTCCATCGCCGCTGCCCACCGGCCTCATGATTCCTGCAGCTGGCTCCGTCTGGCCTCTGTTTACAGCCGAGACCTCATCAGACACAGATCCTCCGGATTAGATCAGAACGCTGACCCGCACGTCCGAGCGGGCTCAGCCCTCAGCTAATGGCCACAGCTGGCTGGAGATCAGCTGAACACGTACACACGGACAGGTGCTTGTGTTTCAGCTCGTACGTACAGGTCCGCAATGCTCAACTACGTAAAGATATAGTATGCGGAATCTTTCAACTCCGTCAATATGTGCCACTCCTACCCTTCCCATAGCACCATCAGCACTTACATTGAAAATGATTTGTAGTTCATGAAAGATCACTGATGAGATGCATTATGAGGTTGTTGAGGGTTGTCTGTATTGATTATTTTCCCCAAGGCAGATATCAAATAAATATTAAGGTAAATTGAAGGGTCATGAAAATTTCCTAAAAATTCCCAAATGGTTTCTTTCATAGTTTTGCTCTCAGTCAATAAAAATGTGTATTTCTTCACTACATTCTTCATGTAATTTTTGAGGAATTTATTATTTCAATATCCTTTATTGGCTAATAAAGCAAATTTTGAACTATAAAAGTGCAGTGTAATAAAATAAAAACTTTATATATATATTTATATATTTATATATACATATATATATATATATATATATATGTATATATATATATGTATATATACAGTATAGAGTAAATAACAAATGCAGCAAAGAAATGTCTTTGTCAATAATCACCATATTTGATGCCTCCATAAAAATCGGACACATTTTTTATCAAGTATTGACAGTGATGTCATTCGAAGAGGCTCATTGGCTGTTCACTTCCAAACACTGTGTTTAAACAGTGTAGTGAAATCATCCTCACAGTCTGACTAATTGATGCTCACCACGCTCAACACAAACAAACATGCCGAAGCTCATGGGTGAACCCTGCATCTCACATATACAGTATCCAGCGGACGCTTGGGAAATCAGCCTCCATTGCTTGCGCTGATTAGACAGAAGCTTATGGGCTGAATGCGGCTCTGCCAACCAGCGCTGGTACGGTGCGAAGCTTACACACCCTGAGCACAAAGACACAGCGGATGGGAGGAAGACACGGGAGATAATTGCGCTGTTTCTTCCGAGACACTTAGAATCAATTTTCATTCACGTCACCGGTGCATGAAGTTCACGCATTCCCACAGGCGGGCGCGCACGTGTGACTAAGGATGTTACCCTGAGCTCCCTGACTCCTTATTCTTCACACATGTACGTCGGTGCCATTCGGCCTATTTTTTATTTATTTATTTTGGTTTTTTTTTAAACCCAAGTCACCAGGGCCGCCCCCGCCAGAGTCAAGACTGTGTGACCCCAATTTCACCTGCGGTGAGTGGATGACTGAGAACAGTCACCTTTGTTCGGGACTAACAGTGCGTCCGTCCACTTTCAGCACTCTGCAGGAGGCTGTGTGTGGCGCTCGCGCGCTCACATGACAGGGAGGGGGGAAGGACGGGGCTCACTCTGCTTTGTATGAGGATGAATCCTTGTCAGGAGGGAGAGGGATTAGTTCACAGTGGGAGGCCGGACCCTATTTATCTCCCTCAGGTCCTGAGCCACAAAGGTCCAAAGATTCAATTGTGGAATTGCTTCATTTTTTTTTGTGTGGGGGGAGGAGAGGAGATAAGAGGTGTATGAGAAATTTTAATAATTCCATAGGACTTAACTGAAATGGATTCACGCGGCAGCACAGGCATGACGGAGCCTGATAATCAATTAAAGCAAGGAGGGCCTGAGACATGGCATGTACAATTACTCATGAAATATCCATGACTTTGCATATTTAAAGTTGCGTGCACGCTCATATTTGAACAATCCATCTTAATGCCTCAGGACATTTCTGCAAAATGCAATGAGTGCAGCTGCTGAGGATGATTCCGGTTAGTGAGAGATGTCGGATAAGATGTGGTTGTCTACTGTTGCTATTCCTGATACTCACATATTGATTAAAGGTGCAGTTTGTAAGATTTGGCGACCTCTAGAGCTGAAGTTGCGTGATGTATCCATCACCTCGCCCGCTCTCTCTTCTGAACATGCAGGAGAACCTGTGGTCGACTTCAGTTTTCATTCAAACTCAAAAGATGTTTAGCATGTCCACGCTGGGCGACTGTAAAAACATGGCGGCCCCAGGAGAGAGGACCCACTAGGAGTGGGAAAAAAATGACCAAAATCGTACACACTGCACCTTTAAAGGAGAGACAGGAAACCAGGCCAGTCAGCTGCAGCACATGTTTATTTACACATGCAGAGGGATACAACATCACATCCTGTTGTTTATTGATATGAATGAATCTCATTCATTCATTTATTTGACATAAGTTTACTCTCCCTCCACTGTGTACGAAAACATGTTTGTTCATTTATTTGACATAATGTCAGCGCCCCCCCCCCCCCCCCCACCCCCCCTCATGCTGATACAAGACGTTTTAGTCACATCCATCCATTCTCTGTAATGCTACACTGGGGCCTTGTTTCCCACATGACATCAACAAGCAACGGGGTTTTTAAAGGATATTAATGATTTTGTAAGGTAGTTACATTTAGAAAGGCGACAAGAGATCACATGCAAACTCTACCTTCTTTACATCATCCTCCAGGGCGGGGACAGGTCCGGGGATTAAAGTTCAGTGCGATGAACAACAGAGGATGACTGGAATAAATGAAAATACAGTAGTGTCTGTGCGGGATTAACACGTCACGCTCTGCTACTTGTGCCACTTCCTGTCTGAATGTCTCAGCAGCATCCGGTCCTTGAGATTATCTCTGGGCAGAACCACCCGCTTTGCCATGCGTGCGTTGAGGGCAAACTCTAAAATAAGATAATCCTATGGTGTGATTCTGAACACAAAGATCTGCACAGACTCTCAGAACTCACAGTTACAGGAAGAAGGGAAAACATATCATGGTCTGCCACGTCAGACCACACAGTGAATGAATTTAAATATGCAAATGCAAGTATTTCTGCCGATGCTACAACTAAGACGATTGCACTCAACCTGACTTTGTGGAAGTTCAAAGCTAATGAAGCGAACGGTCGCGTACACAAACAGAGCTAAAGATAAGTGTGCACTCTGTATACCTGCC
>JAFBJT010011688.1:65472-77546 GCA_016785325.1 Chascanopsetta lugubris | reverse complement strand
GGGGGCGTGGGCGGGTGGGTGGGCGGTGTGAGAGAAGGGGCGGCGGCCAGGCCCCCCACGGCCTGCTGGGAGAAAGAGTTGGAGGCAGGCGCTGAGCTGGAGGGCGGAACTGAGGGTCACTACACATTGTTCTCCCCTCACAGCCCGTCTGCAACCTGTCACACATGTAATGGATGGAGAGGGAGAGGGGAGGGGGAGGAGGAGGGGAGGGGAAGGGGGAGGGGAGGGGGAGGGGGAGGAAGTGGAGAAAAGGAGCAGTCAGACAGACTTTTGCTTCTTTTCTTTTTCTTACTGTGACAAACGGAGGATGAATCAGGCCTCAAGACATCAGAGACAGGATGACGGCAGGGCAGCTGCTTTTATGATGATTCAGCAAAACAAGCGTTTTACTTTGTTTGATAGATTTGTAATTTATTGATTAATCAGGCATATTTGTTTTATCGTTACCTCAGAGGATATCAATACTGAATCTTTTTGATTATTGATTTTCAAATTAGAATATGGAAGTATTTTTTGACTGTTACCAAATTCATACAAACTGTTAATCGAACTAAAATTGGGGGACCGTGCTAAAGATTTAGTTTGAATTCGATTTTTTGAATGTTTCATGCTAATGTTTGTGAGTTACTGACCAGCTGATGTTGAGATGTGGCTGTGCAGTCAGTATGTGTGACTCAATGTGATGCTTCATTGGAACCGTGACCTCTACACCGACTTCCTGCAACATGCTGCAGGCAACAACCATATCAACATCTGTGTAACATATTTTGAAAAAGGTCAAAACAACGAATCATTTCTATATTCAAATATAAAACACTGTACACACAGAAAAGAAATGCCACAGAAAAGGTATGAAAATCTAGTTTCTGGAGGAGTCGACGATGTCGTCATTAATGGAACTAAATGAGACAAGCAGGCGTTTTTTTCACGGGATTCCACACGCTTCACTCCGAGGCTGGGAACTTTTGATCCCGGTGGCTTTGGAGCAGTTTTCAGTGAAGGTGCAGAGTTCAACTCAAGCCGCTGAAAAGAGAAGCGGCTTCAAACCCACTGTCATCAGTGGAACTGCATGAACACGTTCTCTGCTTTGTATCTAAAGCACGGTGCGTCCCACAACGCACACGATAGCAAAGATGCTCCATCCAGTGGGTGCTGGCATCTGCCGCTCACTTATCTGTGGGGAAGTGAGGTTCACGTGCTGCACGGCGCCACCTCCTGGCCACCGACGAGACACCGACGGATAGAGAAAAATCTTCTTATACTGATAAGAACTGGAACCTGTGGCGGCCTGGAAGGAGGGGCATCACGTGAGCCGTGAGTGACGACTGTTCCGACAGCAGAAGCCAGCGGCTCGTCCTCCACCGGCGGATCAAAAGGTGACAAAGGCTGAACAACCGCTGACAGATCCCGCCGTCCTGGGAGGATCCCCGACACAACACGACTCATCAGCCGCCCCAAAATGAAGACATGGAACAGGACACCGGCTGACAGAGGCTCCCTTGGTATGTATGTGTGTGAGAGAGTGTGTGTGTGTGTGTGTGTGTGCAGGGTAACGTTGGCACAGTGGACCTTGCAGCTGTGGCACATCGTAGAGCCAGTGTTCAGCGTCAGCATCAAGGAGCCGTGGGTGAGTTCAACATGCAAATGATATCAGATCTGTTCTGTGCTGCAAAAAAATAAAGTCCCTGAAGCTACGAGTCACTTCACACCGCGACAGAATCGGTCAGAGACCGTGGACGTGACATCACATGGTTCAGCTCCGTTTCCTCCAACCTGTTCCTTCTGCCTGGAAACCAGAGCTGAGAGGATTCATCCATTATCAAAAAGAATCGACGACTATCTTCCTGAATCAATTCATTGAGTCTTTGATTCCTGTTGCACTGTGACGGCTGTTTAAAGGTGCAGTGTGTACGATTTGGTGACAGCTACAGGGGAGGTTGCGTGTTGTACCCATCACCTCGCCCTCACCCATATGTGTTCAATAAACATCAATGGGCTCATTTCAGGGTAAACGGGGGAAAAAAAATATTAAGGTGTTTATAAATCCACGAAAATGTCAATATTCAACTGTTGTGTAATATTTTTAGAAGTTAGAAAAATGACCTGATGTAAAATACAAATACATGCTTCTCATTCACGAACAGTCAAAAGATACGCATGTGCGAACACACACACACACACACACACACACACACACACACACACACAAAAACACACGCTTCTCAGTGATGGTGTCTACAGGTCAAATAGACGTGAAAATATCAGGTCAAGATCAGATCATTAATCATGTAATTGTCATTTCAAACGTCTTTTTCACATTTGTACAGTTTTTTTGTGCCTATTTCATACGATCGTGTGATCTAATCGAAGAAAATAATCGATAGATGAATCGGTCACAAAAATAATCGATAGCTGTAAAGCTCTAAAACGCTCTCTGGGTTCCATTCCCAGGTCCGTTTCAAAGGGGGGGGGCACAACACAAAGGCAATGAAGCCTAATTAAGACACTTTAGAGAGCGATCACAGTGGGCAGATGGCTTTCTGAAGCCCGCCCAAGCTCAACCACGGGACATCGCCCGGTTGAAAAGAAGTGCCAAAGGGGGCACCGCGAGTGGGCTTCCCTCTCTTCTCCCGGCCAAGGGTCGGAGGGAGGATGATGGTGGTTGGAGGAGGAGGGTGAGTCATGAAAAAGGGGGACCACCGTGCCTTTGCCAGGGTGGGAAAGCTCACGGGGAGATGTTTGTGAGGATGAGGGTGTGAAGGGGCTGACAAGACGTTTAGTTCAGCTCCGTTCACATAAAGTGACATCAGGTGACTCAGCCTGAAGTCTGCTCCCATTCCCTTTGAAATGACTCGTCACATTTGTTTAGGGACTGAGTTTAGAATTTTTAAATCAGATTTGTATCACTTCATATTATGGGAGATCAAATGTACATATATATATCTATATATATATATATATATATAGATATATATATGATGTAAGGCAGTGTGACATGAGCAGTGAAGGGAGTAATGGCATAATAAATAAACAACGTTACTATAAACAACATTACTAATGTCAACAATGCTGCTGCTACGTTTCTCTTTCCTTTGGTGAGGGGGCGGAGACAACTGTACAAGGGAAGATGACTGACTAAGGTAGAGTCACATTTCATGGTAAGCCAATCAGAGGCAGAGGTGGGCGGGTGCTCACACACCAACACAAACACACACACACACACACACGGGGGTTGCATGCGACAATGCTGAGCTCAGACAATGTGAAGGTATTGACATTCGCACTTCCTGTGTTTTAGACACAGGAAGTAGGAACATGACGGTATAAATCTGAATAAAGAGAAAAGATAGTCTTCTTCTTCTCCTCCCTGATCTGTTGACATTGAGCCGGAGAACTGTTTTCACCGCGATCGCTTCCACCTCTGAACGTAGCGGTGTCTTTCCCCCACCATGACTCGTGTCGAGAGGTATCGATGCGGACGTACCTGCCGTTTGAAAGCGCCGGCACGTTCACCACAAAGTCAGATGCGGGAGGCTATTAAAGGTGTGAGCCGTGAAATCAGACGGATGGAGTCGGACTCCAACAATGAGGCTGTTGGAACCCGGCCTCCCCGATTGTGAGGTACTCGTGTGGAGGGCGTCGCCGCTGACGACGTCACGCCTCTCTCCCTCTCTCAGCTCCTGTAAGATCTTCGGCATCCGCATCTTACGCCTCATTTCTGGCTCAGCGTGTTTGTCAATCCTCCGCTGGCCCCGATCCAGCAGCAGCAGCAGCAGCAGCAGCAGCAGCAGCAGCAGCAGCAGCAGCAGCAGCGGCGGCGGCGGCGGCGGCAGACAGATCAGAGGATTATGTAAGCTGGAGGGGCCTAGAGCTAAGTGCGCTGAGAGTTACTCAGAGGTGTGATTTGACAATCCAACGTTCCAAACCATCACCCAGCCCCTCAATATATGCAATAGACGTTAGCGATCACATATCCAGAGGGGGGAGAGGGGGGGGTGTTTGAGGTGGGGTGGGGGGGGAGAAAAAGAAAGCAAAAAGCAGTATTTTTGTTCTGTTTGCTCTCAGCGCTGCACTGCTTCTCCTGTGCTGCAGTTTCATTTATGTGAGTTGAAGGGAGGAGAGGGATGAATGAACGATGCAGAGAAACAGGTGAGAAGCCGTGATTCATCTTCAAGGAAACTGAGCTGGGACTGTAAAGAATGTTTTTTGTTTTTTTTAGTTTGAATGGGAGTCTTGTGTGCCACAGATAAAATAGTGCACGCTGCTACAGGCTATTTTTCTTTTCCTTTTTTTCTAAAAAATGAAGTCAAATCACATGACAGTCTCCTAGATTAACAGTAATAGATTCATTGTCAAACAGGTGAATGTAAATATTGGAAATGATGTATAATACGGCCGTAAAAATGCAAGTCATGGAATGCGATGATAATGAAATGCATTATTATGTGAAGTGGACCGTCATCAGACAACTGTTCATAATAATAACCACACTTTTCATACTGCTGTTTATGCAGCACCGGAAAACATTAATATGGATTGACGACAAAACCGACTATTAATGAATGAATGTGAATCGTTCAAATTTGAAAAATACAGTGGGTAAGTGATATATATTCAGTCATTTCATAAAAATGGAATAAGAAAAATTAGAAATAAACTAAAAGAAAAGGGAATAAAGGAAAATACATCAAAAACATGTCATTATGTTTTGAGATAACAAAAAATACCTTTTCTTCTCTGTCAAAGTTCTATATCATTGTGTTATATTTGTATGTGTGGAACTATTGTTGAGTATATTGGCCAATAAATCAGTATTAGAATTGTTTACTGTCCATGATTAGGATTTCACATTGGGCCTTAAAGGTCCATTCTGTATGAGATTGTTGGCTTCAGCTCAAACAAGGAAATTCAAATATAAAACAAACAACATTCATTGTCAGAGAACTGTGAAATGATTTCAATTTAACTCATTTATTTCTATTCCGTTAATGGTAGAGCAACAACGTTGTTTATACTCTGATCACAGATTAATGGAACAAGGACTCACTGAGTTTATTTATTAGTTGTAACCTTAATGTTTTCAACTTGTTCATTCTGCAGTGATGAATGATCAATAGTCAAAATAAACAAATAAACAAAAACAGATGATCTGCCCTGTGTATATATTCATGTGTGTGTGTGTGTGTGTTGCTGTGGCATTGTTTGTTGATGCACAACGACTGTTGTGACTTGAAACCCTCCTTTGAAGTTAGCGCGTTGACAAGCCCCTGAGCTGCGGATGAATGGATGAACATGGGCATCGGCAGCAGCCCCTGCCAGCGTGGTGCCCGCTCCTTTGAAAAGCGCCAAGGTAAACGTATGCGCCGCGCTATTTTCATCCCTCCACGCCTGTCAACCCGGATCTGCCTCTGCGACCGGTCATTTTTATCACTTGCCAGAACTGTCAGCCCGTGATAAACTTTTAAGTTAGTTTTTAAATTCCATTTCCCCAGAGTCGCGGCGCGCACCAGTCAGCCTGGAATTTGCAATGAAGTGCCCAGGGGCGATAGTGTTTTTTTTTTGTTTTTTTGTTTTGTGTGTGTCCCCAACAACACCACCACCACGCCCACGCACACAAGAAACAAATAAAGTGTGGGTGGGGTGAGGTGGCGGGGGGGGGGGGGGGGGGAGGGGGGGGGGGGGGGGGGGGGTGGAAGAACTGTACACAGACAACAGGGTGAACCTACAGACTATAGATCTATCTATCTTTCTATCTATAGAATCTCTATCTGTACGTCTGTAGCAGGAGGGGCCTGTAATGGCGAAGCGGCACTTGTTAGAGAGGTAATATCAGGGTATAAATAAATCCTCTGTATCACAGATGGGGGAAAGAAAGAGAGTGAGCATAAAGAGAGCCATCCATCAGTCTCCCAGGGGAGCGGGACAAATTAAAGCCCATAAAAGGGCCTCATTACTGGGGGCAGCTCTCCTGTCTCAGCCTCCCTCATCCTTCCACATCACCTCTCTTACTCTCTCTCTACCCCTCTCTCTCTCTCTCTCTCTATCCTTCTATTCCTCTCTCTCTCTCTCTCTTTCACACACACACACACACACACACACACACACAAAACAGCAGCACTATCAAGGGGAAATTATACACATAAAACACTAAGAATCCGGTGCTGCTGCTAATATGTCCATATGACAATGTCCACAGGCACTCACTGATTCATTCCACACCATCATGGGAGAGCGCACACACACACACACACACACACACACACACACACACACACACACGCTTGTTCTTTGCATATAGTGTATTTTAATTGATTGTTGTAGCAGGTGATGAAAGCACTTCACCACTGTTTTCGTGCTCGGCTTTGAGCACCTTTTTGCTCATTCGGACTCGTGAGGGCTGGCGCATTTGCATTTTAATTATTTTTACTTAGTGGGCAAAACACAGAGCGCTTTAACCTTGGTACCCGAAGAAAAGACCTAATGATGCTTTTATGAGGCCGTAATGCTGCTTTTTGCCATGAGAGGAATTACAAGGGGTCGTCATTTAGACGAAGAAAAGCCGAGTGGAAAAACATTAAATATGGCGAAATGCTTCTCAAAGTGTGTTTTTATTGTGGTGTGAAAGCTTCGATTACTTTGTTCAAGGTTGGGAAAAGACTGGGGTTTGGGTGGAATATGAAAAGTAAAGTGCTCGTGTCTTGTGCTTCGGGTCAAAGCGTCCCAAACAAATCCTGACAGACATGGAACATGCTTATTCGCCCGTGCCACGCGTGTACATGCGTGTGTTGCTTCTGAATTCCAAAAACCATTCGAGCAGACAAAGTGAGATGTTTCTGCAGAAGGTTATCTGCACTCTCAGGGTTTACAATAAAAGTATCTGCTTCGCTCTCTGTTTCTGGCTCTGAGGTTTTTAAAAATAGCAGAAAGAAACTCCGTGCTGACTTGACAAATTCTCAGACTCTCAATATTCAGTCGAAACCACAATGGCTCCAAACCTAAAGTGAACGTGATGGAGGTTTAGGCTTCGACATGAATTCCCACCGTTGGGAGTTAAAGGTGGATTCCATCATTCTGGAGAAGCAACGCTTCGCCCAAGCCCCTCCCCCTCAGGCCTCGGATGAGAGCTGCATCTCAACAACACATGGATGTGGACTACTGCTCAACGTGAGGTGGAGGAGATGGCATTTTGTACGCCCCCCTTTTTCCGCCCCCCCCCCCCCTCTTGAAAATAGATTTTTTTTTCTTGCAATGGCTGAGAACCAAACTGTAGATACTCAAAGCTCTTGTCACCACATAAGAGTGTTCGGGTGAGGCTGAAGAAAAGAGGAGCGACCTGCAGTGGGATGAGCAGGGAGGATGTGGGAAGCGGCTCTGGGACCCTCATTACAACCAAAGCCCCCATCACCACCACCACCCCCAACCCCATATTTTCTCTCCCTCAGAAATTAGCCTACAGACCAAGCACAGAGTTATGAGAGGCATCTTATTTCAATACTGTGTAAATAAAAGAAATTCGCCATCAATACGGGCAAGAAAAAAAAAAAGTATCTGCTGAATCCCATGAAATCCCTGACATGAATTATTGACAGTCTAATGGGACCGAGAGAAGAACGGTGCTGGAGCCGAAGCCTGAGAGCAACCGTGGTGAGAAGCTTTAATATCAGATCTATTTCTGTGTCTGACGTGTAACCTTCCCCCCATCCAACCAACCACCCAACCAACCAACCATCCAACCAACCAACCAACCATCCAACCAACCAACCACCCACCCAACCAACCAACCAACTAACCACCCAACCAACCAACCAACCACCCAACCAACCACCCAACCAACCACCCAACCAACCAACCAACCACCCACCCAACCAACCAACCAACCAACCAACTAACCACCCAACCAACCAACCAACCACCCAACCACCCCAACCAACCACCCAACCACCCAACCAACCACCCAACCAACCTACCAACCAACCAACCAACCACCCACCCAACCAACCAACCAACCACCCAACCAACCAACCAACCACCCAACCAACCTACCAACCAACCAACCAACCACCCAACCAACCACCCAACCAACCACCCAACCAACCAACCAACCACCCACCCAACCAACCAACCAACCAACTAACCACCCAACCAACCACCCAACCACCCAACCAACCACCCAACCAACCACCCAACCAACCTACCAACCAACCAACCAACCACCCACCCACCCAACCAACCAACCACCGAGTATACACAACACTGATACCTACATATTGTATTCATCTTTTTTTCATTGTATTAGTTCCCATAAGATGTCTGGTATATTTATAAATGTGATTCTTTATTTTTTACATTTCGTACTTATCTTAATGCTAATCAATTATTACGATTATATTGTTAATTTTGAAAGAGTTTGAACCATATTCACTTCAATAACTGATACAGCTCGAACTGCATGTACGTATAGTGAGGTTTTCATCATGGAACATTCCCTCAAATGGGTGAAGTTGGAAGTTAAATGGTGCATTATGCAGATTAAAGTGAAATAACCTGACCACATAATTATAACACTGACATTTTTATCAGTGCATAATCTCCAAAATTGTACAAATTGTTATTTTCACTATTCAAGCGTCACCCTGGTCCTCTACATGCTTGGAGGGGGAGTGTGAGGTCATTCAGCTGCAACATTCCACTCCACCACTAGATATCACTAAATCCTACACAGTGTAAAGGTAAAGTGTGGATGAAAAATGCATTTTATTAGTGATTGATTTGGAATTTGACTTGATGTAACAATTAATCTTGGAAACTCTCTCTCTCTCTCTCTCTCTCTCTCTCTCTCTCTCTCTCTCTCTCTCTCTCTCTCTCTCTCTCTCTCTCTCTCTCTCTCTCGTACATACGCACACTCACACATATTTGAACAGGGAGGAACAGACACATTATGCCAGTGTCTATTCAACTGCCTCGGCCTCTGATGAGTCTGGTGTCAGGGGAGCCGAAGCAGATTCACACGCAGTACATGAAACCCATGAGTTAGTCTGATCATCGGCCAACATCCTTAATAGCACTGTACTGTACCTATATTTGTATATGTGCTCAGAGGGCTGCAGCTCTGACTGTGCATATGTAATGTTCAGAGGAATGTTCACGCTCGAGCAGCTTTCAGTCTCCTCAATGCTCAATGTAAACAGCAGCGGCTTCAGAAATTCCCAGCGAGCTGAATCACCATCTCTCTCTTTCTCTCTCCCCCAGTGGCAACGCGAATCTAATATTAAAAGCTCCATAATACAGTGTGATTGCATTTTGATTGCATTATGCTGCTCCGGCGTTCATACATTGTGCCGTACTGAAGCTTGAGGAAGAGACGGTATATTTTTAGACTCCGTCCTTATTTGCTGTGTTTTCGCTGCTCAGACTCATAATTTTAGTTTGTGGAGTAGATGAGCGTTTCCAGTCACAGACCCGGCGCGCCTGGATGTTCTCCCTGCTGAGACATGAAAAATTGGAAATAAATTAATCCCCTCGTTTAAACAGCGGATGGAATTTGCTTCAACGCTGCAACAAGATTTCCAAGTTTCTCTTTGCCAGCAACTTTTTGAGGCTGTGGATAAAGAACATGTGCTAAGTTGCTCACAATAATAATAATAATAATACAACACACAATATTCCTCCTGTAGCTTAATGTTCAGCTTTATCATCGTCTACTTGAAAAAGCATTTTTAAGTTTAGTAAAGACCTATTTCTTATGTCAAATGCCAGGGTTTACCTCGTATTGTCCATAGCTCCAGCTCCTGTTTTCACTCTCTTGCCCCTCCCTCACAGAAAAAACCACGGGCAGCTCTGATTGGCCAGCTGGTCCCACTTTGTGTGTCCCTGTGCTGCTGCTACAGGGGACGTCAGTTTGAACAGAAAATTAAAGTGGAAGAGGAGGTGGCTGGGACTTTAAACAATAAATAAATAAATAAATAACCCCTGTACACAGAACAGCCAACAGGAAAATTTGGAAAAATCACAACATTTTTTTTCTGTATATTTCGATAATATTTTATATTTTGTGTGCGATTCGAGGTCTTCACCTTCCCCAAATAATGGCTTTGTATGCGTTTTCAAAGCTGTCGGCAGCTTCCTGCCCAGCGGCTGAAATGACCAGATGGTCAGAACCAAAATGTCTCTGGAGCCAAATCTTTTCTCACTGTCTCTTTCACTGGTAACTCCTTTGATACAGTGGGAGTTTGCACAGACGTTCATGGTCCCCTGAGAAACTAGCATTCACCTTAATGCTTTTTGTAGGATGAAACTGACTGTGTAGATAATCTTATCTCAAGCTAAATATATTTTAAAACACAATTTATCACTCAAAAGCCCAGATGAAAAAAATATATAGCATATAGCATTTTTAGCTTGAATTGGTGTCCATTGACAAACTTACTTGACTTACTTTACCCAATGCCATAAGATAAGTAGTTACACATTTACAATGAAACGCAAACATGAGCAATATTTGTAAAGTTGGCAAGATGATAAGGCGGATAAGAGGAAAAATAGTTTGGTTAAGGCAGTTGGAAGCCAACAAATGTAAACAAACATGTCGTGTGAAGTGTTCAAATCCTCCCATTATCCCATTGGTACTGAAGGGTCTGATCCCTGTGGTCCAGAGACTCATTGTACTATGTTATCAACAACAGCAGTACTTTGCAAGACCCAGTAGTGTCTGTGTGGTTTCAACCAATCCTGTGCGCTTTGCCTCACGCGCATGCCGACGCCATGTTGGAGTGTGGCGCCACGACTTGTACTTGCCGTTAAAAGCCGTTTCAGCACCGTCGGTGTTTCCCTGTGTTTCAGAGGAGCCTCTGAAGTTCAGTCCGTCTCTGCGTTGAGTGAGTCAGCATGAAAAAAAAATCCCGGCAGCTTCCGTCTAAAAATAGACCATGTGTATCTTGTGTGTAAGAGCTCCTGTCTGTCAGATCCTGTAACGGTTCATGCCAGCTGACACATTACGACAGGTTGCAGTTGGCTTGGCTTTCACTTTGCGCCACGGAGCAGCCATAAGTGCTTCACCTGCAGAATCCACCAGTCGGATAATTGGAGGTCGGCGCCTCCCACACACACACACACACACACACACACACACACAAAAGAAGGGACGGCACACAAATTCGAGCACATATGCACAAAATCTCACTTTCCAATACAATCTGGAGAGAGGGGGATGAGTCACGTCTCGGCTGCTTCAGAGACAGGTAGTGCGAGTCCAATCTTTTTGAGCTGCACTGACAAAGCGCACACAGCCATTAAACACACCCGCAATCGCTCAACGGGGGAAACGAGGGCATCATCTGCTATTGATATTTAAAATGGGCACACAAACACTCGGCTCTGATTTGAAACGATAGGCCCCTGAGATGGGTGGCCATGTGTATTTTTCTCCCCAACTGCCGGAGAATTAATAATTGTTCGAGCCACACGGATCACACCACCTGGCATGCTAGGTTTCTAAAAACAGCCCCTGGCTCGAGCGGCTTTTTATTCTCACGAGCTCCGTGTTCCCGAGGCATGAGCCAAACTTCCACGGACACGCACCGGATCTCCGGTGTGGGGGGCGGGGGGGGGGGGGGGGGGGGGGGGGGGGGGGGGGGGGGGAGGATTTGTTTATAGGAACCTGTCGAAGAATTTGGAAAATAGCTAAAAAGTGTCAGTTATTCCTGACTCTCCAGTCTCCAGAAGGTGAAAACCGGTGCTCCGATATCAACGTAGTGTTGCCATTCACCTGTGGTTGTGTTAAAGGGCTGGGGCAGGATGACAGCATGGCGCGCTGGTAATGGCAATAATGGCTTTTAACATTGGAGAGCCTGCATTTTCTCTCGCTCTGAAACAACAAGGGAGCCGCGTTATTTTTTTTAAAGAGAAAAGTGGTGCATTTTCTGCCTGCTGGAGTGGTTCTGTAGTCTTCAGGCCAAAAACAGTCAATAGACAAGTCCCCGGACTGGCAGCGGGTGTGTGTGTGTGTGTGTGTGTGTGTGTGTGTGTGTGTATATATATGTGTGTGGGGGTGCGTGTGTGTGAACGTGTGTACATGT
>JAFBJT010011688.1:14395-54714 GCA_016785325.1 Chascanopsetta lugubris | reverse complement strand
GAGGAATGGAAAAACATGGTGGTGCAATATGGTGGCCTCCAGTAGTGTTTTAAAGAAAATGTCCATTCAGGCGGTCATGTAAAGCATATCAGCATAATTACTCTATGTTCCATTTCTGCAATCAATTCCACCTAAATCTTGCACACTGCACCTTTAGTATGGAACACTTTAGAATGGCGTCTGTGTCGATCTCTGTGCATCATCTGCATAGCAACGAACCCTTGCTTTAACGTCCATTCGGATTGACATAGTCCACGATGTTTTCCGCATAGACTGAATCTTAGTCTGTCCAAACGACGCGAGGTAGAAGACACCAGGGGTCAAAGGTCAACATGCATATTCTTATATCACATTTTCTAACCCCCGCCCCCCCCCCCCAAAAAAAACACAAAACCCCTCTTCCCCTCACCGGCCCCGGTCCTTTTCCAAGAACGCTGGCTGTTTGATCCGAGCAGCCAGCGTTAACATGTGATTGGTCAGCGGGGAGCAGGCTGCCATCATTACTTCCAATAAACGCCAGCGTGCATGAAGGTTCAGTCTGACAGGAGGAGGAGGAGAAGGACGAGGAGGAGGAGGAGAACGAGGAGGAAGCGGTGGCCAATCCACCTGATCTGGACAAACAACAGAGGCCCGAGGCCTTGCTTTCTTCAATCTATGAAATCAAAGTGAATCCACCTTTATTTCCCCCTCTCTCTGGCAGAGACAGCGAAGATGTTTTGTTTTGTCTTCACTGCTCCTCCGTCTTCTCCCCTTCCTCCGGAGCCACGGGGGCAACGGCCTCCCGACTCCTGACCCGCCCAGCGTGAGCGCGGCCCTGGCTTGGGCGCTAAGTCTCGGCAATTATAAAGCCCCACGCTGCGTCCTGCGGCCAGCCCCAGCCCAACCCCCACCCCCCGACCCCCCGTCCCACTCCTCCCCTTCTCCCTGTTAAACGTAATTTATTCAATTTGACACGAGCTGTGTTTCTCCTCGTCCTCGCCCCTCCCGCCGCACACGACCGTGTTGTGGCGGAACAATGGAGTCGCTCTCCTCCCTTTGTCTCGGTCAGCTTGTGTCGTCCAGGCCGGTGTGAGCGATCGTAGTTGGGTTTAATTGAGTCCAAAGTGGCTCCATTGAAAAGGAGAGCTCGGATGATTAGGAAGTCAAGTGGTCCATCATGTCTGAGACAAAGAAAGGGAAATTGCACACGATGACATTGGATTTTGCTTTGCCGATTGTTTTCCGTCCATCATTCACACAACACAGACCTCGCCGATAAGAGTGTCTCCACTTCACCAAACCAACTAGAAAAACATGTCTGCGCTCTTGCGTTTTCTTGCAATGTGTGGTTGAGCATGTTTAGAAATACAAAGAGGTTTCAACAGGACTACAGTCTGATTAAGCCTCCAGGGGCCTCCTGTGCAAAAGTATGATGCGGGGCCCCGAATGATACAGTTCTTGTGTGGGTATTAGTTGGTGGAAACCTGATGAAGCCTAGAGACACTAATTCCCAGCTATTATCTTAACGTTGGCTCGTGAATTTCACAAAGGTCATCAGCACTTCACCAACAATTTCAATCTCTATCAATTTCAATCCCATTTCTTTTGGCAGAAATGAAATTCTAGTTCAAATTGTAGTTTCCATTACTTTCCCCCCAGGGCCCTTGATGTTTTTCATCAGATGCGGGTCCTCTCTCCCGAGGCGGCCATGTTGCCGCACCGTGTTTTTACAGAAGCCCACAGTGGACACACGACTGAGCGCTAATGGAAACTGACTCTGTTGTCAACATCGAGGGCTCATTTTAAAGGTGCAGTGTGTAAGATTTGGTGACATCTAGTGGTGAAGTTGCATGTTGTGTCCATCACCTCCCCCTCACCCTTCTGAACATACAGGAGAACCTATGGTAGACTTCTGTTGTCATTCAAACTCAAAACATGTTTTGAACTTCCACTTACAGAATAAGTAGCTGTGCACAATACAGCTCAGTTACTTAGTAACTTGTTTTAATGAAGACATAAGCTACAAATTGAAAATCGGAGGGTAAGTCTTGTGGGTCAGTGGGCAGAGCAGAGTTCCAGACAAAGGCATCCAAAACACAGAATCCAAAGTTCTGAGTCATAGTTCAGGCAAAGTGTCAAAGTCTTGAAAACGGGGCAGAAATACAACTTCATAAACGCTAGAACACCACAGAGGATCTGGCACAGACTGGTCGACACACTGGGCTTAAATACTCTCATGGCAATCAAGCAAACAAAGAACAGGTGTGCTCCGAAAATGGCGGGAAATCAAACTAGGACAGGGTGGAGTCAGAGGCACATGGCAAAACCAAAACAAGCAGGAAACACATGACTCCTCCAATGAAAACAAAGGCACATGTTGCCGGAAAAAAAACGGAACCTTATTCAGGTTCACTAACAGTGAGAGGATCCGCCTCCTCATGTAAATATACATTAATGGGCTCATTTAAGGGTAATAGAGAACAATAAAAGATTTAGGTTCATATAAATTAATGAACATGTCAATGTGTAATTGTTTTGCAATAGTTTTGGAAGTTACAAAATTGACCAACATCTTACACACTGCACCTTTAAGCTAATGACGTTAACACTTAAAAAACAAAAAACAAAACAGATGTAAAAAAAAAACACCTGTTTCACATTTCACACACAAGGATCAAATGATGTGAGGCTGACGGCCCACAACAAAATGATAACAATGTTGATTAAGTAACAAGTATCAGAGATATTTATAGTTAATATGAGTCATGAATTCTTGGAGGCTGAAGTCACAGGCGCATGCAGCTCTACTGTATATACGTGGAAGCTGTTGATTGTGCACTAAATTCTATGCAACAGTAAGTTAAATGATGTTAAAGGTGCAGTGTGTAAGATTTGGTGACCTCTCGAGGTGAAGCTGCATGTTGTATCCATCACTTCACCCTCACCCTTCTGAACACGCAGGAGAACCTATGGTCGACTTCAGTTGTCATTAAAAGTCAAAAGATGTTTTGGACGTCCACTTTTACTGCTGTAAAAACATGGCGGCCCCCATAGGGTGGAACCACGCCTTATGTAAACATATATTAAAGGGCTGGTTTTAAGGGTTATGTAAAAAGCAAGTCATACATTGTGGTGATTAAACATTCATAAAAATGTCTATGCAATTGTTTTGGCCAGAGGAATGACCAACATTTGACACACTGCCCCTTTAAGGTCGCACTGATGGAGTTGTAACAAAAGACAAGTAAGTCCCAGCACTGGTGATACATCATCCGGCCCAACAGCTGAGTGGGATAGGCTCATCCGTCCCCCCGCCTCACGACACACGTCCCCCCGCCACACGTCTCGGCTGAGGAGCGAGCGAAACACGAATCAGAGGCGGGCAGATGATAGAACATTATGAAACGCAAAGCGGCTGTTTTGTGACGGACCGATCTCACAGGGGCTCAGACGGAGCTTTGAACCACCACTCAAGAATTTGGATCCAACAACAACAACAACAGCCTCCGGTGGTGGTCTCCACTGCTGGCTGCTGAGCCCCCCCCCCCCCCCCCCCCCCCCCCCGCGGGCCGCCGGGCCCCCCCCCCCCCACACACACACACACACCGACCCGGGCAGCAGTCACATGACGAGCGCACACACACGGTTGGTGGTGGTGGTGGGGCGGAGAGCGGTGGGCCGGCCCGGCTGTCAGGAGGCGTCCACGGCGGCGGGTCCAGCTGTTTACAGGAAGCACGAGGGGGTGGGGGGGGGGGGGGAAGCAGGGGGGGGGGGGGGGGGGGGGGGGGAGTCTGGTCCAGTCGGATGAACTGACAGGTCTTCCGAGGCCTGGTGGAGGTCACAGACTGACAGACACACACAGGTGAAGGAGGCGCGCTCTCTAAATATAAACAGTGGACGCAGACGAGCAGACACAGACAGACAGACACAAATAGACAGACACAAACACACATGTATATATAGACAGAGAGATACACACACACACACACACACACACACACACACACACACATATATATCTATATCTATCTATATATATATATATATATATATAGACGGAGATACACAAGATGATTGTTATTGTTTTTAAATGACTTTGGTGACCTTTAAACTCTCTCTCTCTCTCTCTCTCTACACATATATATCTATATCTATATATATCTATATATATATATATAGGCGGAGATACACACACACACATATATATAGACAGATAGATACACACACACATACACACATAGACAAAGAGATACACATACTCATATACATAAACAGACAAATAGACACACTCACACACACAGTAGACAGACATACACACACACACACACACCTAGACTGACAAATAGACACACACGTACAAACACACACACACACACACACACACACAAAGACAAACACATACAGTAGACAGACATACACACACACAGATACACACACATAGACTGACAAATAGATACACACGTACAAGCACACACACATACATAAACACACTTACACATATAAGACAGGCAGACACAGACAAATGGACTCACACACAAATACACACGCACACACACACACACACAGACACACACAAAGACAAATAGATACAGAGCAATAGACACACGAGAGAGAGAGACAGCGACAGACAGACATATAAACATAGACACATACAAAAACAGACATAAAAAGCCAGTCAGACACACACAGACAGACTGATGAACTAGTGTATGGACAGACAGACAGACAGACAGACAGACAGGTACAGAGACAGGCAGACACACAAACACACGTCCTTGACCATGACATATGGTCACATCCTTCACTGAATCTAAAAAGCTTGGTCAGCCACATCAGTGACACAGCAGCTGGTTCCCATGGAAACAGTTCAACACCTCCATCTCAGTCACATTTCCCTTTGACAGTTTGACTTTTATTCGCGTTGGCGAATAGCGCCACTAGCGCCACCAGGTGGTCGAAACGAAAACTGCTCGGTGCCGGTGATCGGGAAGGTTTGAATGCTTTAAATGCTTTCCACGGACGTCTGCGTCACACAGGATGACCCCTATTGACTTTGGGTGGGGTCCTGGTGTTTCCTCCCGTGGCACTACAGCCGTCGACATATTTACATTTAGTCCAAACCCCTCCCACCGGACTCCATTGAGGAGCTGTACACTTTCCGACTCAGGAAACAGGCAGAAAGATCCCGGGGGGCCGATCACACCCCGCACACAAACAGTTCCCGCTCCTCCGCTCGGTCCGACGCTGCAACTCACACAACCGGCAGACGTGAGAAAGGCCTCTCTCCACGTGTGATCGCTGTGTGAGCAGATCAACGGGAAATACCGAAAACCAAAGCCAGAGTCTAATCTCCTACAGTGACAATCCAGGGTGGACTCAAACACCTCGAACACTCGGCACATGCGTGCTTGGTGTCCAAGCTCCGGCCTGCATGCCGGCCAACTGACAACCACTTTTAATAAGCCCTCAGCAAATTCTAAAAATAGAATGTACCGTGGCATGGAGTTTGCGCTTGACTAGACCGTGCTTCTTAGTTTCAAGACGAGTTGGAGCCACCACTTTATTAAAGATTCATCTCCAGTTTTGCCCCCCCCCCCCTTTGGTAGAGCTTTCCTACAAGCTCTGATGAGACGAGTGAAGCGAGGGGCCATCCGGCCGCACTATCAACCTTTACCAGAGGATGTCCCTGAATCCCACGAACTGTATCTCGGACCATCGTCACTCGGCTGCTTCCAGTCAGACCCATTGTGTCTGCGCGCGTCTTCGTCGACAATAAAGCTGATTTCCTTGGAGCTGTGTGATGGATGACTCTGAAATACGATGCAGGTGTTCATTAGAGCTTCTCGTCGAGCGCTGCCAGCATCGGCACAAATCTGAATCGGCTGCGCTTGGCGTTCGGAGCTAATTACCGAACGCAGCTATGCAGAAGATGAGGAATCTGGTAATCGTTAGACATGTTTTCTACACCACATGTATGTGTTTGCGCGGTCGGCCTGACCGTAAACGTCCCCGCACGCATCCCATACCTCGGAGAGGGACGCAGGTCCTGTGCGGTGCCACGTCGACTCTGACTCCTTTACATCGTGTCTTGTTGTTGTTTCCTCTCTCGGCCCCTGTGGACATTTCCCAGGGAGCAGCGCATTGTTTTGCAGGGATTAAACTTCACTGCAGATTATATCTGCCTCAGCACTGCAGAACAATGCGGAGGGACACGGGGGTCGGGTCTCCCCCTCCAACGCCCCCGCCCCCCCCCCAATCACGGTCCAGTAAGATGGACAGCCCACCCATTCTGATCACAGACTGTGGCACGCCATGAGCCCAATTAGAGGCTGATCCATAAGAACAACTCGGAGCCCTGTATGTAAAAGCGCGTGTCCACATGCATGTTGACATGTGTCGGCGGAGACGGTCCCTCGCTGACCCGTCCGATGTTTTCTCGCCGCGCACGCCATCCCCAGTGTGTTTACGCCTTATGTATTGCCCCCCAGGGGACAGCGCGCTGTCACCCCCAGTTTAATTCCATATTGTGCAATCAGATATGCTGCCCTCAGTAGTTTCCTTCAAAGTGTCTCTGGAAAATTCTCTGAGTCAGCAGAGAGAGAGAGAGAGAGAGAGAGAGAGAGAGAGAGAGAGAGAGAGAGAGGCAGCCTCACAGGAGCGAGCGTTTCCCGTGGTGGTGGTGGTGGTGGTGGCTCTCTCTCACACAGGATGGGCCCTGTGAATGGCCCTCAGTGCGATCCGCGGCAACAATGTGGCTCATTGATGAGGAGCCCCTCATTGTCTTTGCTCGGAGTCCCTTCGGAGACGTCGCACAAAAGGGGGTTTGTCACCGCGCCCATCCCCTCGTCTTTGTCAGAGCCCCAGTTCGCTCGCGCTCTGAGGTGAGACCTGTAGGAGGAGGAGGTTTCAAATCTAAACAAAACATTTGCCCCCCCCACACACACACACACACACTTCAACTTCTTTCATCTGCAGAAGCGATTGTTTGCCTCCCTCTCTGCAGAGGTCTCAGAGACCGTCTCTGCAGCAGATAGAAGTCGCCCTCCCTGTCTCGCTGGTGACGTGCTGCATCGTTTCAAACCTCCATCGTGCGTCACAATGAAAAGCTGCATCTCTCCAAGAGCAGGGAGAAGCAGCAGGAGTCTCCAGACAGATCTGAGGGCAATTAAGGCCTTATTTCTATTTGTTTGGAAACTTTGTGCAAAGCAAGTACAGATTAAACAAAAAACAAAAAACAAGAACAGAGAAACCGAAATGCCGTTTATGGGTTTTATGTGGTTTCATGTCAGAATCTTTTAGAAAAGGCTCTGAATCAGAGGGTTGGGTAACACGGAGCGGTCCCAATGCAGACGATCCAACACACATTCCCCCGGTAATGACTTTCTGCTGTGAACGTCACTAACGAACTTACTATTGTCTCTTATGAGGGAATTGCCAGCACATGGTGGTGGTGTTGCTGTTGTTTTCCTGCTGCTGTGGAGCAACACCATCACCCATCAGTCAAATCCACAGCGCAGAGAGAGACAAGCCAATACTTTCATCGGCAGATTCTGTTATTTTTGTTCTCTCGGAATTTTTGGTCCGCCTTATCTACGCCTCGTTTTTCCTCTCGGAGGAAAAGACAACCTCGTGATATTTCGAACAATTACAATAAACACACACCAGGGCTGTTGCCATCAAAAGCGTCGGCTGTTCAATTCTCCCTGGCCTCTTGAATCTCTTCAATAAAAAGGAGACGTCAACGTCGGCTCATGACTGAAAGCGACTCCTCTGTGCCGCGGGCTCGGCCACAGGTGGCTGCAGCCCTGAAGCCTCGCACGCTTCACACCATGGAGAGAGACGGCGGGCCATGTGACAACATTTTTGTTGTAACTGCTCGGCGCTCTCCCACCCTCTGCAGCATTTCATTATTTCCAAACCCATGAGCTCAAACAATTTGTCTGTTCAGCTCAGTCAGCTGTGGCCTTTGATGTGAACTCCCCGGTGCTGCGGCCGTGTTCATTAGCCAACAATCTGAGCTTTCGGGCGAGGGAGTGGTGGGGGTCAGAGGTACGGAGTGGATGTGGCCACCTCCGTTTTCCTCGGTCGGTATCGATATGTATATATATATATATGCATATATCAACGAGAGGAAAGAAAGTGGCACTTTGACCGGAAGGGGTTCGATCCCGCCAACCATCCGCTCTTCTTTGGGAGGGGTCTTAAAAGAACGTTAAAAAGGAGCTGCTGCTGCTTTACGAGGGCAACAAAACGAAGCGCGTTTGCTGACAGATTCATTAAGTGTGAAAAAATGCCCCTCGCAGCCATCTGCCGAAAAACCGAAGAAAGGAAGGGGGAGAGGTAACTCAAGCCCACCAACACAGCCTTATTTACCCACGGCGCCTGCACAAACATGCAGACGGTAGCAGTGATGGATTAGGCCCAGGTTATCCGGGCCATGATAACAGAGTGAGTGCTCTCTGGCAGGGAGGACGCGGGCGCTGGAGTGATGAAAGTGAAGTCCAGGACGGGAGATTTGGGTCCGACATACCTGAGAGGATTAAGTATCTGGTTTCTCGTTCCTGCCCTAAATCTGGACCAGAGGCAACAATTGTCCCCCCCGGTGTAAACAACAAATATTGATAGTGCGAGTGCCACCTCTTAATCCAGGTTAACACTGGGAATTAAACTCAGCCACTTAGGAGCAGGAGGGCCTGGATTAGAGATGCCATCGAACATTCCTTTGTAAATGCTCCGAGGGCATCCTTTAGAGCCGAGAGGGGTCTGGGACGGACCGGTGGGTGGTCAGTTTGCTGCCGGTCCACGCAGGTGTGACTAAGAGCTCTGTGATGGAGAGGGTGCTGAGTAGGACAGGGTGGAGAGCAGAGGGAGATGGGTCAGTTAGTGACTACCACAGGTGTGGACAGTGGACCGGACTGAAGGTGACAGAGACTGATGGTCGCCGAACACGTGCGGTGAATGCCGCGCGCTCCTACGCTGCTCTCCTCGAGCCTCAGTTATGGGATGTTGGGGTTGTTCCCAGTTTTTTTGCACAACATTTTTAAACTAGACATCACAACACACCAGCAAGACAATCGACAATTGCCAAAACGAGAACGAGTGCGTGTTCCTACGCAAACTCTCTACGTTTGATGACTTATGACTGCAGCGTGAAATGATTTTTGCAGATGTTACGAATTAGTTTATACAAAAATTCCACTGGACCTGATTCAGTTTTTCAGTCACTGTCATAACTCAAACATTTCAGACTATCTCAATATTTCATTCTATATTAGTGATGAATTCCAGGAGAAGATCAGAAACATTCGACAGAAAAGAGAAACTAAAATGAGAGTCTTAGTTCTGTCTCGGACCGACTTCACAGCAAACTGAAGCGTAACCGTTTCCTCTGGGAGCAAAGATGGACAGTAAAGCCACGATGGCGTACGAGAGATGTTTTATCAATAACAAAATAAAGTAGTGAAACACTGTAGGTGTTTCCTAAAGAGCTGCCTGTGTGACTGTGTGTAGTAAATTAAAAAATTGCCCGGTCTGAAAGCAACATCCCAGGACACGGTAGAAAGCAATAACGGTCCTTTATTGCAAACAAAGGAACAAAAATACAAGCTACTGCACTTTCATCTCTGATTCCTGTGAGACATCAATCATTCAAACTTAAAAAAAACAAAAAACAATTCAGTCAGCAATGCTAGAGAACAAATAGAAAAAAATGCAGTGAAAACAGGATCGCCCTCTACGTTACCACGCGACGCGAGCTGCTCGCTTTTAACATAAACTAATACTCTGTGAAAATTCCCGACCTCATACAAAAAATAAGATTTCATTTCAATAATAATAAAAAAAAGAGCCAGCATATTTACAGGACAATAATATTTTCTTTGACTCTGGCTTGCCTCATTTCCCAGTGAAACTTAAATTTTGAACATTTTCTCAGTAACCAACTTGTTACACGTGTCCTTTCAAAGTGTTTAAGGCTTGACAAATCAACCTTTGTCAACTGTGATGTTTCCATAACAGCAAATCTTAAATATCAAAGTTTACTGATATTAACATCCTCTGTGTGGATCCGTCCAGTAATTGTCTTTAGTTTTTAAAGTTCCTGTGCATTACTCAGCCCCTCTAAGGCACCAACATGTTTAGTAGGGGAGTCCAGAACAAACTGTACACCTACACAAAATCAAACGAGGACAGCTAACCCTAAGCAAACCTATTATGTACATGTACATAAACATTAGTGATGAGAAATAATGAGCATAGAACTTAATTTACATGCGACCTGCTGATCACAATTCTTCAGGAAGGAGAATTCATCACTCCAGCTCCTTTTTTCTGCTCTTTGTCAAAAAGCCGTTTTTAGAGATGAGGCAGAAACTGTTGAAAAGATCGGACTCAGCAGTTTGCATGAGGCAACCCGGCCGCATGTGAACCGGCCGGACAGCTATGAATCAGCCGTTTCCAAATTGAAACTAAAATGCGTACATGCAGACAAGGATGTGCACGGTTTGGCACTTCATCGATGCTGGGTGCGGCGAGAGCGAGAGGAGTAAAAGTTAATTAAAAAGCTGAAGATTTGAGGTGAGGACAGCTCTTTGAATGTGGGCGGCAGTGGCAGATGTGTAGCGGCTGACTGTGTTGGGTGAGGAGAGTTGTAGAGATTGAAATGGTTGATTCTCAGAAATCTAACGTTTCAACCAAAGCTCTGGCATGGGAAAAAAAACATGGGCGGAGAAGGGTTAAAAAAAGAAAGAGCACCCACAACCTATAAAACCCCAATAAGAAATATGGAGACCTTAAAATATACCCAACCCCCTTCCCCATCTCTGTAATATACACATATATGGTTCCTTCTCACAGCAACAAATGGCCAGATTGATTGAACCGGGATGTTTCCAACGCGGGTACCATTTCTCTTTCATGTGTGGATTTGCAGAACCCACTTTGATCCCTGTGTCACTACTGCGGAAACCAAAAAAATATGCGGCAAGTGGAAAAGTGAGAGGTCAAATCACGCCGTGAGCGATGAGATCACTGATGATGTCGTCGCTTTTGTTTCAATTCACTGTCCCAGGGTTGGTTGTTTGTAGGAAAAGGAGAAAAATACATATAAATCCCTTAGGGAGCCATTACAGAGGCAGCTCCAACCACTTTTTTCCCCTCCTCTCTCTCTCTCGTGGATTAAGTTTCTAGTTTCCATGATTGCTGTGTATCCTCAGAGGAGCTGCATAGGAGCCAAACCCCAACATTAAAGCCTGTTCCGTGATCGGCGGTGATGTCAGACATCCCCATGTTTCCAAGGTATCTGAATGTACATCAAACAAATGCAAACTAAGGCTTCACTTTGTGCGGCTGTTCTTTCTTTTTCATTTTCACTCAGTTTCAACCTTAACCCTTAGCTTATTTACCCTCGTGAATCACGGCTGCGGAGAGTCAAAGCAGGAGCGGCGAAACTGTTGGTGGTTTATGGAGCCACATAATGTGAGATGATAACAGCTGCTGCAGTCCCAGCTGGTATTTATAACACTTTGCTTTGATCCCATGCTTAAATAAAAAGCTATAATGACCAATTGGTGTTAGTGTTGCAGACAGAACCCAGAGGATAAGAAGGAAGGAAAGTGGAAAAGTCAGAGATGCAGTCTGTTATCATGGGTATTTGGAGAAGGCCAGGGCCCAGCTGGCCTCTCCTCAAGTTTGCTGACAAATGTAATAAGAGTTATGATATCTTATTATTGCATTAACTCATGTCAATACTGATTATAGTGTGTTTGATGCCCAGTTTTGGATCTAATTTTGCGGCTAATGGCCACTCAACAGCAGCCACTTAATTTGTTTATATCAGGTCATTATCTATGCAGTTTTTCTTGATTGTGATGGCTGTTCATTAGTTCTGTGCTGAATTCAGATTTGCAACCTGAAAGAAATCAGTGTTCACCATGTTACTCCACTCAAATTCATCGGGCAGTGTTTGCTCTTTCAAGGTATAGTGTACAGGATTTTCCCTGAAAAACAATGTACTGTTTCATTCAAAAGACACTCCTCTCCATCATCGTTAATGAGCCTTTAGAAATATGTGGTGGTGTGTTTATCTGCAGTTACACTGCTCTCTGTGTTTTCTGTTGTCTATGGGACATTTTAGGCAGCAACGTTGGAGCAGATAAGTGCTGGTGGTTTGCCTCGGTCGCTTGCTAAGCGATGATGGTGTAGCTGACGGCACGTGCTGCTAACAACAAGTTCCCCTCGTGTTGCTGGGCAAGGCGTGTTCAACAACAGTGAAGAAACCCTGAAAACTATACATTTGTTGAGTTTATCTTCAGTAAATACAGATTCAAATGTATTTGGTCGTGGCTGTTTATCGGTGCTGTCCGACCTAAAGGAAAAACAGAAAAACAATCTGTCCATGCAACTCAAATTGATCTGTTTGCTCTCTTTAAAGACAAAGAGCTGCGTTACGTTTCCGCAGCTGAAAAACAAATATCCTGCGGCTGCTTCACATTAAGTCTTCATTAGGTGGAACATACTGTGGCTCTTGTTAAGGAAGAACCACGGGAAACAGAGAAAGCAAATGCTGACCGCTGATGTTCAATGGCGAATCTACAAAATCAAAGTTATATTCTAGTTTTTTTTTCCTGGATCAGCCCTAGTTAACAAAACTCAAACGTTCAATTTCTGTGAGAGGCAACTTTCATAACCTCATATCAGTTTGTTATTACTATAAAAGAATAGTTAAACAACATGGGTTTGTCTGAAAGTAAAGCTACTTTCACAGGGAGTGAACTCTCTCTCACTGTTACCGCTTCATGAATAATTTACAGAAGATACTCAGGTTTTTCATTTGTAACACACGCTTCGCTTTCTTTTCCCTCTATACAATTCTGTGTAATTCTCCCTTTAAATCATGTGACTTTCCCTTTAGCTTGATGATACTTTTCTGTTTTTTTTAATGAAATACCATGCAATATAACTTGCTTTAAATACTGGTTCAGGCCACGGTGAACACATGATGTGTGAGAAAAAACTGCAAGTGACAGACCAGTTTCAAAATGCCACAGAAGTTGTGATGAGGGTCTGAACGCGGGACCAGTGACTTGTTTTGACAGAGGCGCAAACACAAACGAACAGAATACAAAATCTAATTCACATCAGTTGAAACACCTGAATGTCAAAGCGTCTGAAGCCAGCAAATTCCAGCATATCTCTAGATCTGTGAAATGCTAAGAAAGTATAATACAATCCAGAAACGCATCCGTAAGGTGAAGTGGTTACAATCAAGGCAGAGTAGTACTGTTCGAAGAGTTCGTCGTGAGACTCAGCCCATCCTTTAACTGAAAAGAGAGAAATTTGAATGATACCTTGGCTGTCAAGAGTTAAATTATTCTCAGTCATTAGTCCGTCTCTTGCTCCGTCACTCAAACATACCACTCCCTGCGCGAGATCACAGATCCGTCCATGTGGGACACATAGTCGCTGTCTGTGCCATTGTCATAACAGTCCTCCGGGAGATAGGGTGAGCCGTTGTTCACAATGGGACTGTGCACAGGAGGCCCACAGGGGTGCATATTTTGGGTGTTGTAGTGATCAGGGTAGTAGTTTCCATCCTTAAGGCCTCTGTGGACGTCCCCCTTGTCAGCCCAGTCGTCCCGATCCTTGCGCTCGGGTGTGTAGTCGGGGTAAATGATGTCTCCACCCAGTTTTGGTTTCAGCTCCTGGCTGCCTTTGCTCGTCTTGTCCCCGTAGACCTCCTGCAGCTCATGCGGCTGCAGCACGTCCAGCTGCGATTCCTTCTGCATGTCCGAGGGTCCCAGGTACTGCTTGGTGTAGTAGTCGCCCCTGAAGGTTCGGCGCTGCCGCATGAAACACACCCCACCCAGGATCAGCAAGAGGATCAGGAACAGAACTCCACCCACGGCCCCGCCGACAATAGTACCAACGCTGCTTTCCGGTAAGGATGCCAGGGTAGGGGACGTAAACAAAGCTCTCTGCTGGTCTGCAGCAGTGCTGGTTCTCGAGGTGTCATGGAGGAGCGATGCAGTGGTGCTGGGGGCCGCGGTGGTAGGGGGCGGATCTACAGAAAGAATATTTGATTAAGAGAAGATTAAAACCAAAGATGAAGGATGGGAGAAATTATACAACTGCAGAGTAAAAACACTGCACTCAGTGTTCTCCAACAACTGACAAAGCAAGTGTGAATGGTTTTCAGATGCATTTCTGACATCACAGTGCAGTGTCAGTAAATAGACATGTATCCCCTGAGAGCAGAGAATGTGTTGGAAGCCGCGCTACAGAGCAAGAGGGAGGGAATGAGAAGCAGAGAGGGGGTGAAGTGGTAAGTGTCAGCGTGTGTGAGCATGAGGGCGAGACAGGACGGGGGACAGAGGACGCGCACTCATGAGCATGAGCGTGGGTGTGATACCTCCCCTGCCTCTTTATCTCTCTACACCCTGCTATGGGGAGGTCATGTGAGAAGATGTAACACTGGGTGATCAATGCGAGGCTCCTGCTTCTGATTTGTCCTCCCGTGACCGGCGCTGGCGATGGCAGCCAGAGCCGCAGAGAGAAGAGCTGCGAGGATCTCAAGGTCAGGATAATTGTCTCCATGCTGACCTCCTGCCTCTGGGGCTGAGAGCAGCCTGATAGCGCGAGTTGTTCTCTGCACTGGCACATCAAAGGAACCGACAACAAAGCAACATGCCTCGCACCAAGAGGCGTCTGCTTCTCCGGGAGGTTTCGGAGTTACGAGTTACCGGAATCCCCGTTGAGCCATAATGATTTCCACAATTTGTGCAACTGAGTAAGAGTCTCATTACCTGCAATTATACGCTGCGAGTGTGACTTTGTGGAGTGAAGGGTAAAAGGAAAAAGGCAGGGGAGGATGACAGAAACAGATTGAGGTCGCAACAGTGATACACTGACAAATCATCTCATGAAATCGTCGCTCCGTCACTCTGCAGTAGGGACAATTTTAACACACAGAAGTTATGAGCATCTGTAACCATGTAGCCGATCATCTGCGAGGGGAGCAGCCAAAAACCACAAGGCTGCAGAGACAACTGGGAATGTGAAACAGCTACACCAAGGCAGCCACAGAGGGGGTTGGGAGGGGAGGGGATATGACTGAGCTCAACCTGGTCAACTCCGTGGGGGAGGGAGGGAGACCAGAGGCTGCAAAGCCCACGTCTTCATATTTGACAAGAGGAGAGAGATAATTGCCCAGTCTTCCCTGGACAGGACATCAGTTGTGCTTTCATTTGGGGCCCTATTCCAAACCAGGCCTGAACACAGATGGAGACTGATGGGACTTTTTTTTGGGGCTTTTCCAGCCTTTCCCCCTTGACAGTGAGAAACCAAGGGAACTGTGTGTGTCTTAGCGGAGTATGTATCCAAAACCAGCATTTGCTTTGTTTGGAAAAGGATTAAACGGTGCTGGGGAGAAAAGAAAATAAGGAGAGATGCTGAGTTCTCAGGATCCACACCCTGAATTTGCAATGATGAACTCAAGTAGCAGAGTGTAGACAGACTGAGGCGGCTGACAGAAGGAGGTTAGCACATTGCAAGTTTGCTTACAAGGATCTATGTAAACAATGCAACATGATGCAAGGGGTGTAATCTTTTGATGATTCAGGAAAATCCCCTCTTTGGAAATGATTCCTTTTCTAAATGCAATGTTGAACTGATCAAATTGAAGCACTGACAACTCACACTCGCACATTTCATTTCATGTGTGTATACACACACACACACACACACACACACACTCGTGCAGTACTTCTGTGAATTGCAAATCTGTGAATGCAACGCATTACGTCCTGCTGTGAAATCTGACCTTAAACACAACAAAGTAAAAGTGAGAAGCTACATGGATGCAGCTTAGCCCAAACCAGCAGGTGTAAATGCTATCTTGCTTATCTGAGAGATCTAACGTTGCCAAAACCACGGAAACAACAGGTTTGGTACGGATACTCTTAATCTGCACTTTGTGCTCCATTCTTGCCAGGAATGTGTGAAAGTGGATCTGGACTGGGACATCCATACGGCGGCTTAGCTCAGCTACAACTGTTGAATGAGGGCAGGTCGTACTGAGAGCATAATCCTACATCAGAGAGGCAAGATGGTTGTCAAAGAGCACATATATTTGAGCTCAGAGAGTTTATCTAAGCTAGCAGATGTTAGAAAGAAAGAAGGAAAACATCTGTTTTAACATTTTTGGCAAACTCACAAAGAAGTGATCAAAATGTACCTTGTACCCAGAGGTTTACATTCTGACTGCGGAGTCCGATGTCATTCAGCACTTCACAGCGATACACTCCGGAGTCGTTGTGCTCCAGGGGACGAGTGAAAGCAAAGGTACTGTTTGAGATATCAACACCTTCAGGCATCGATCCGTCCAACCTGTGCAACAATGAGATTTGCTTTGAGAAGTCAGAGAAGCACAACACACACAAACATGCACTCAAGACATTTACAGTATACACAATCTTCAAGAGACACAGCAGTCAAAGTGTAATTGAAAAACCGTCCCATCTGTGTTGGCCTGTTCTACCTATTATATGATCACATGAGAGAGGGAATTTGAGCTGACTGCACTTCCATCAGTGGAGGTGGAAAGACCCAAACTAACAAAAGGCTGGGTGGAAAATTAAGAGCTTGGTCTTCTAGACTTCACTGACTTCTGTCAGCCCAAATGAGACCGATTTCTTGTTTTCCAAACAGGAAGATGTCAAAGAGCTGCCAATAGACGAGTGTTGCTCTGATGCATGGCCCATTTAGAATCTTTTATTTAGGCAGATGGTGTTTGATGAGTGCAGTAGTGCATTAGACAACTGCAGTATCCAGGCTCCAAAGTTACAGTGCAGGTAATTTACACAGGAGCCTCTCCACTGCCTACTAAAGCTGCGACTTAACTCCGCAGTAGCCAATATGACAACACATTTGCCTGTTTGATCATTAACGAAACTCAATAAACTCAAAGATGTTAGGTTTGGCAGTCCAGGGCCTTGGAGGGTATAAAATAATAGCATTTATAAATCCATGCAGACATACACTCATATCACATCAGTATTACTATCTTAGTTTCTATTTCTGCCAAAACAAATGGAATAATTTCAACCTAATAATACACACTGGACCTTTAACAATGAGTGAGTGTGCCTCTGACTGTACACTTACTGGACCACTGACAGCTGCCAACGATACAACAGCTGTGTCCCTGAATTTAAGACATAGACTGTTGCCACATTTACAAGAAACTATTAGACGTGTCAGGTGGTGCTAAAGGGCAAAGGGCACATGTTGCTGTTTCTCTGTTATAACAGCAAAGAGTAGCAGGTTTCGTTTTACAGCATCTGACGGTTGTTCTACACAATAACTAACACACACACGTCGTTACACGGTATATTATGCAATTAGTTTTTTTTATTTATTTGAGCAGCGGTTTGAGAAAGTTGACCTAAAGTCTCATTCGGATATAATTCTGATCCAAAACAGATCGGATGGAACGGTGTCTCGGCGTCAGTGTCTTTTGCCTGACTTCTGATGTTAACTCTGGTGACTGACCACTGAAATGACAGACTTATAGGCTTTATCAAAAACAGGAAACAAAACATTCATGGGACCACACCGTGCAGTTCAATCAGAAATCTGTTGGTGAATCTATGGGTGAGCTTTAGGTCTAGAGACAGCAAAAGCAGCTATACATTAAAAGGTGGAGGAGGAGGTTTTGGAAGCTCTTGACAGCTCTGCAGCATGTCAGTGACAACAACACTCAGCACATGCCGATGCACTAAAACCCACATGGATTTAAGCATGATAGTTCTCAGTCACGTAGCATGGTCTCATATCTGACATGTGTCTGGTGAAGGACCACAAAATGAAATGACACTATACCCATTTGAAAACATTACGTTATGGGTCCGTAGTTTTTTTAAATTCTGTTTGTGGCTGAAACAAATGAATGAATATTTAGGCGAATACTGACCTGATCCACGTGAAATGACGAGCAGGTGGGTTTGCTTTAGCTCCACAGGTAAACTTCACATTCTCTTGTCCCACATACCAATGATTATCAAGTCCATTTATTGATACCACTGGTGCAACTGTAAAAAAAAAAGTCAGATTGTTTGGATTTAGAACAGTTAAATTATGGTAAGTTATGATGAACAAATCCCTTTAAAGCTCTGTTGTGTCTTAACATCTTACAAACTAGGGTTGGCATGGATTGTTTAAAACAGTGAGGGCCAAGCAGACTGAAAAGCATTTTATTTGACTTATTTATTCATCTATTTCAAGGTAAAAGAGTAAAATAATCAGTCACAGTGATCCCAGCAGCCTGATGACAAACGCGCGCTCTCAAAAAGAACAAAGTGTGTGTTATAAGCACGGTAACGAGCCACGACAAAAACAAAAGCTGTGCGGGACTGTGGCCTGGTACAGGACCTGCGGGTGAATGGCAGCCAAGAAAACAAACAAAGGATTCTTGGTCGGTGGAAAGTTAGAATATGAGAGACTCGGTCAGACTCTAGATGCACTGCAGCTCATAATAAACTCCACTGCCAACCATGTCAAAAACAAAAAAAAACAACAAAGGAAGGCAGGGGGATGCCTAAATGAAGTGCAGCACATGCCACTGTAATAAAACAGGGCAAACAGTGACTTAGATATCCAATTGTTCATTTTGATTTCCCTAGGGGACAAATGAGGAACTCATTACAGCACACGGGAAGATGTCTCGGCTCGTTGTGTCCACTGACCCCTTTCGTGCAGTTCAACGTTAAAATTGTGCTTCTTTTGCACTTAAAATCCCTTGCCTCTGCATTTGACATGATTTATTGAGCTGGAAAGCCTTGTTCTTCCTGTATTAACCTAGGTTTTTCTGTGTCTCCATCCTCTGCCCCCAACAGTCTCCTGCCATTTGTGCTCCTACCGAGGTTTGATCAATATTTCATAAAATACCTTCATTAGCCTGCACTCACACAGACCAAACACAGCAGCCCATAGGAAGTATGCATCAATGATTATAACATTACGATAACTCTTAAATGGCCACTTATTGGGTAAAGGAGGAAAGGCAGTGAGCAGACTTTTCATAAGTCAAGCTTTCAGTAAGGGCTAACAAAGATACCAGATACTGCTGATTAGTTTGATAGTGATCATTATTTTTGCTTTCTTTTGTTAAATACTGATCCTTATTAAGCTGGTTTTGTTAGGATTTATTTTCACCTATCTCAATTTCAGTGTCAAATTTCAATACATAGAACAAAGCTCAACCCCACCACTCAACCTGAACTAACTAAGTGTTAATGATTTGTAGCATGAAACTCTCTAAACAGAAAATGTAAAGTAATTTGCGTCTTTGCAAATTTCCACTTGTTGTTTTCTTCTACTTCTCAATATTCTCTCTGAGCACAACTGTTGCTTTTGGCTCAGAAGTCACTTTCTCCTACAGAAGACTTAGTTTTAAAGTGTCGGAAAAATATATATGTTCCTATTTTGGCAGACCTTTTCGAATGCTGATTCAATGTGCTAGCGATTATTTACGGCTAGATGGCAAATGAGGGACTGACTCAAAATCATCTGTTTCCTTTATACTGAAAGAATATGCAAACAAGTGCCAACATTAGGCTTATTTACGTTCCATATATTTGAGTAAGTTTAATTCACAAACCAAAAGTCTTCGTGTCCCGAATCCGAACATTTAACTGTAATTCTAGAGTTAAAGTAAAACTAGATGCAAGAAACTTTAATTTCAGTTTCTGACAAATACAAAGGTTTTGGTTGAAATGTACCTTACATTTACTGATCAACAATGATTAGACAGTGGCTGTCTTTGGCACATGTGAGCAAATTACAGGCTTTGGCAACATAGCCACGATCAATTCACAGATCAAGAGATATACAAAATATAAAAGATTAGTCAAAATGATCAAAATTATGATTTCAGATGCAAGAAAAACGTACAAAAACCAATACTTACATTGAATATTTAGAATGTAGGGAATACGGAACTCTGTTTGGAGGGATGGGTGACGCACCACGCATGTGAGCATCTTGCCCTGGGCGTAGCTCTGAGGCTGCCACAAGTAGCGCACATGTGTTGTGGTGGTGCTGTTTGGCTCATCCAGACTTTGCTTCTCACTTCGCCCATACAGCTCCGTCTCCCAGAACACCTCAGCCGAAGGACGACCGCGCTCCGCTATGCAGGTGGCCACCAGCGACTCATTCCCACCATCCAGCAGAGCTGTGGGCCCAGCAGACACATACACCTTTGGTTCCACTACGGATGAAAAGTAAGGGGGGGGGTTGCCAGAATGGAGGGAAATATTACAAAATAGTTAGGGATTCTTTTGTGTATGTATATGAATAAATAATGTCCATCATAGAGTATAGACAGAAGGAAGTGGCCACCGTGTACTTATCCACTCAAGTGCACAGATTGACTTCTTCCATTTCACATATGCATTAAAAATGAATGAACCATGCTATTCTATCATATGGAGGCCATTTAAATGAAGATGTAATGTCGTTGTTTTTATTGTGATGTGCCAAGCACATAATGTGTTTGAGAGGGTTGTGTCCATAGTGTAGTTTCGACCAAAGCCCATTAGTGCCTGAAGTTGGAGACTTGCAAGGAAAAGACAAAGTCGGACATTTCAGAACATTCAGCTGCTGCCAGTCAACCCTGCGGAGTGTTTATTTTTGACTGTGTAGTACTGGAGGATGAGGAGCTCAGTTAATGTACTCCTCTTTGTGCTTTAGAGCAGGGGTAATGTTACAGCGGCTTCCCCAGAACAACTGGCAGTTTAGACCTAACAAAGGGTTTTTCAACATGGAAGCAAAACTGATCTGTTGACAAGTCACAACAATGACCAGGATAATAAAAACCTATTTTCATTGTACAAGAAATTCCATTATAAATCCTGTACTTCAACAGTCTATTATAAATACATCAGGTAAAAAGTTTAAGAAATGACAGTTTCAGTGAGACAATGAAGGACAAAGGTGAGTCCTATTACAAAACAGTCTTTTGAAGAGGGAAATGACAATAATGAGGGGTACTGAGGTAAAATGGGAACAATGGCTACACAGCATTACACTTCCTTGTACCTTTCCTATAGAATTTCCCTGAGTTTCATCTCAGCCTTTGTCTGGCAGTGAACAACCTCCCCCATGCCTGCCCCTCTTTAAAAAACAGTTGTTCCAGTGACAGCAATGGTGACAGCTTTAAAGGCGGCACGTGGGGGCACACACTGACTGACCTGGTCCACAAGACGAAGCCGTAACCTTTATATTTGTCTGCAATAGCACCAACCCACATAAGTCAGCAATGACAAATTAAAATAACCTCTGACACCCAAAAATAACCTGGAGTACCTAGTGCCAGGGTGGAGACGCCGCTCTTGCTCTCGTCACCCACCTCACATTCCTCACTCTCCGGCCCTCCTTACTTTTCTCCGACTTTAAACAGTAGTTGTTCTATGCTTTGAGACGAGTTGGCTCAAACTCCAGAGTAACTAAATCAGAGAGAAGTGTTAAATTGGAGTTGCTGTCAGGAAGTGGGGAGTATGCCTTGGATGAGGGCAAACACTTTAGGGGAATGACTTCCAGTCAGTACCCAGATTCACCGTAATCCATGTGGAACACTAACGTCAGAGTGGAAACCCCTATGAAAAAAAGGTTTGAAAAGGCTCATTTCTCGTGTCTGACTGCTTTTCTGGTAACAGATTAGGAAACAAACATCCATTAACATAGTTTGATAAAATGATGTTCAACAGTTCTACATCACTGGCTATTCTTTTTATTTAAACTTCTGGATCATGTAATGCAAAAAGTAAATTCAGTTCAAATGACTGAAAATAGAGGTCTGAACACTGCTGAATAAAACTGACCTCAGTAGCTGATACTTAAAGGTGCAGTGTGTAAGATTTGGTGACATCTAGGTGTAGTTGCATGTTGTATCCATCACCTCACCCTTACCCTTCCGAGCATGCACTAGAACCTAGCACTCAGTTGCCATTCAAATTCAAAAGATGTGTAGCATGTCCACTCTGGGCTACTGTAAAAACATGGCGACACGCTCCATTTAAGGGTAATGAGGAAAATAATACATTTAGGTGATTATGAAACTGTTAGCATGTAATTGTTTTGTTATATTTTTTTTCTATCAAGAGAAGTACCAAAAATGACCAAGATCTTACACACTGCACCTTTAAGATAATAAAAGAAAAATACAGAGTGTATGGCTGCATGCAGACAAATGATTTACTTTATGGCTCACTATACAGACAGAAAGGAAAATACAGCATTATTTTAAAAGACTGTAAGGGGCAACTGAGCTTAACATTTGATCTGTGTGGGGTTGATGTTTCAGTTTAATAACTGAGCCAAAAGGAGCTCCATTACAGGCCACATGAAGGAGCAGCACATGGTACATCAAAAAGGAAAGTGCTTTATAATTTTATGTTCAAATCCTCAGGGCTGACATAGACTAAGAATACAGTGCTCTGGTACTGTTTATCACCTACTTCTTGCCAAACTAATATGCCTGTATGTCTTATCTTTACCTAAGTCAACTGTTGTTCTGTGTATTGGAACAATGTGTGAGTCAGCCCTCGTTTTAGATAAATACATTGAACGTATGCTGACACAACATCCAACATTATTCAGAGATTCAGTTGTTGGGCTGAATCTCCAATCTCCAAAATCCTACAAATGAGTGTCTAGGTGTTGAAAGTATGCAGGATCTGAGGTTTGGTGTTTGTAGCAGTCGAAGTTGTCCCCCCTTCCCTTCACAATAACATCAACATAAACTGCAAGACACATTTCTTGGGAATGCCAATACATCAGAAGGTAGATGAGGCTAACCATCAGCAGCATGAGACAATATGATTTATAGAAACACATGACATCTTTGAACTAGAGCAACAAACGTAAAACAGAAGTATCATATAACATGTATATTTTTTATAAAACTTGTGTCCTCCGCCAGAGCCAAGGGTTTGATTCTTTTCTGTTTTCTTTTCTCTCTTGCCACGTCACACTCGCTGTCCACTGTTCTACTGCTTACATAAAGGCAAAAATGTCTTGAAAGAACTTAGCTAAGAAAAAATTGTTCATTGGACAAGTAGTGCTGGTACGTGGAAATAAATGAACCAACTAACAGAACTTCCATGGCAGCAAGTAACCCAATCCAAGGCACAGATAAGGGGGACTTGCTCACCTGAAAAAAGATGCGCACTTTCTGACAGAAATAACTCCTAGGATGAACCAATTTCCATGTGACATGTGTCAAATTGCAAAGATCATATATTTCCAGCATAATCACACCCTAATTCCGCAAAAACACATGTCTGAGATACAGCTGGGAGGGGAGAGCAAGGTGTAATTGAACTCTGCACAGTCCCAGACACAGTGGCTGTCACAGCATCACTTAGAGTACCATTCATTAGTCATCTGTCTCCTTCAGCCTCCCGAGGCAGAAAAGACGCTATTGCCTACAGTGCACTCTCCTCCTCTCAGCTCTGCCTCAGACCCAGCGACCTTTTTAGGGTATGAAACAAATGCTGACCGTAAAGAAAAAGTTCAATACTAAGGATTCTCAGAAGCGAGATGATGTTGTGAACATAGTGATTCTATCATACATGTGCACAAAAGTATATACGTTACACTTTGGGGGAGCAAAAATGGAAATGGAATCCCGATTAAACATTTGCGCTGATTTCTTTTGAGAAAATATGGCAGGTAAATGTCCAAAAAATGTAAAGCAATAGAGTTTAGAACATGCAACAAATGAAAAATTAAGAGATAACTGAAATATTTAAGGGGAAACAGTAGGTACCATACATATACAATGGCATCAAGATGGCGGCGCGCAGTAGTGCAGCAGCCAGACAACTCTCCCGGCGCTTTGACTCTCTTTCTCCCTTTTCCCCTGTGCAATATATTTATATTAGAGCCACTCTGCTGCACTGTGTACAGTGTGTATTGTATTGTATGTACATTGTACCACGTGATCCTGCTGTATATAATATGTTAGATGTATCCACAGATCCTATTTTATTTGTATTATTTTTTATTTTATTTTTATAGACTTTATATTTAGGGTACCCCTGTTGTTTCCCTCTTAGCACCACCAGAGTTGTCCTTCAATCTCGTTGTACATTGTGTATAATGACAATAAAGGCATTCTATTCTATTCTATTCTATATACTACACATAACACCAATGAGGATGTCCACTTGGAAAAACAATTACCATAGATTTGAGACCAAAGTGTTTTAAACAACAAATTTGATCTCCACAGCAGTATTCATTCATTATGTCCTACCTACTGCCGATGTATTCAGATGCCACCAATCATGAGAAAGCTCTGGAGCTTTTCCTGTTGTTGTGAACGCGCCTGACTCAGAGAATTCATGCTGCATTCTTTAAATGTGACGGGCAAACCATTGTCCGGGCATTTTACAAGTCCCAGTGTATCACACCCAGCAATTAACTTGTTGTTGCATGAAATTCAGTAGCATCAAGGAGGAACATTTAAAGTCTCTGCATCCTTGTAACTGAGGGCAGGCGGCATTATACTCTCTGTGTATCTTGCAGGTAAATAACCGGCACACACAGCGGGTTAGCACCGCAGTGAGCGACACTGCAGCTTCTAAAAAGCAAGTGTTTTAAAAGTCTTGTGGCTTTGGAGATAAGTTTGCTCCTCCAGGGGAAAACACTATAAGTAATCCCCAAAACCTTGTGTAATGTGAGGAGGCTCCATACACAATGAAGATGGAAGTGAGTGAGCTTTACTTTACCTAGAACATTGACGAAGGTTGATGCTTGAGTATTGCCCAGAGGAAATGTGGCCACTTTGCAGGTGTAGGACCCGATATCAGCAAAGCCAACATCTTGAATGGTGATGGTTGCGTCTTGTATTGAGGGGGAGACAAATGAGATGCGCTGGCCGTACTCTTCAGAGAATGACGTTCCATACTTTGGGTTGAACACTGCAAGAGTAATGGTGCCTGAAGGAAGACGACGTTCCCAGGAGATCTGTGTGAGACTGAGGTTGGCGCCCACCTCTATTCTGCAGCCCAGTGTAATGTTTTTCCCCAGCACTGCATTGACTTTCTCTGGAACAATCACGTGGTTACTGCTCACACCTGCAGAGGAAGAAGAGAGATGAGATAAGATTCAGATCAACAGCAACACCACATGATTGCAGCAGTTAGAAGGAAATTGGAAGACTGTATCTCATGTAAAAATTTAACTTGATTTAATTGTGAAGAAAAGAAAAGTGTCTGTGAATTCAAATCTGTGCAGATTCAATTTGACAAACTCCAAGTTTCTGTTCACTCATAATGGAGAATTTCAACTATGACAGTTGAGATAATCCAGAAATTAATGGGCAGAGGATTGCTTCTTTTTTTCAAGAACTGGAAATTATGATTTTAACAGATGGCATCTACACAGAGTGAGACACAACCGAGCGGTAGCCAAGAGAGATTACATGCAAATAAAGAAAGTTGCTGTATTTGTGCTGTTGCAAGTTGAGTGTTCTAGTGAACGATGCATTGAGACAATAGACTTCCCCTCAATGCCAGCTATACCAAAGCAGCAGTTTTACTTAGAGCCAATTTAAAAACAAATGTGTATCTATCTGTAGTAAACTATTTCATGTAATTATATTCTCCTCTGCCACCATCAATATAACTAGCTGTCACAGTAAGAAATATTATTTGTTTCTGTCATGTTTTACATTGGGTTGAAAGTGACACCAGACTTCATCATGGTTACTTGAAGTGCTCTGCTTTCCCTCTTAATAAGAAACACACTTTCACCGCAGGACACTCAGACTGTCCCTCTTGCTAATTATCAGAGCACCTTTCAAGCGGTGAAGGGGAAAAAATCTGGAAGGAGATGAAACAACACCAGTGATTTAATGGTTTTATTCCTTCTTTTTATAAGTCCTGACTTTGACTTGAAGCCCACCACAGGTCTATTTTTTAAATGGTTATTCAAAACAAATGGAAAAGATCTAAATGTTGTTTTCACGTTGATGGTCAAAACAAAATGACAGAAAAATGCATTTTTACTCACAAAAACAAAGAAAAAACACTTCAGGTTGTTCAGTGCAGTTATGCTTATTATATGTAAGGTGGAGGAATAGTAATCCACAAGTCACAGCTGATAGCAGTGCTCCCAGATTGTCAAAGAAAAAGAATTAGACAAAACACAAACTCAATGGGAATGAATGCATCATGTTCGAGAAGTGAAAAAAACAACTCAACCTAAAAAGGTCATGGAAACTACTCTGAATGAAAAAAGAAACTCCTTCCTTTTTTTGCAGCGTAATCACACAAATGAGTCATTGATAGAAACATCCACTTTTAACATTTTTAAGAGGCTGAGCAAAGATTTACAACACTGGTCCAGACTGAATTGTAGAGTAGAGCCACATTAAACTTTATGAAAATGTTGTTTTATGGATTACATGCATTTAAAATGGTGATTTCATTCAAAGTGTTCAAAAAGTGTCTCACTTTCTTGACACCATTACAGTTAGAGTAAGCTATATTTGGGAGCCATAAATTTCCACTTTGTACATCGTCTCGGATGTGTATGGAGTAAAACTTATAAAAGTGGTCCACTGGCTGGTATTTTCAGTCTTTGGCATGAATGCGAGCGGTAAGCCACAGCAATGCTATCTTGGTTTGGGAGGAATATAGCTGAGGACGCTGAGGCTCCCTGTGCTCCATTACATCCCCTGTAATTTTGGTGATTACACACACACACACACACACACACACAAACACATATACACACTGAGAGAGAGTTTCTCTCTTCCAAAATAAGGAATAAGTGTGTGACCATATGTGTACAACTTTTTGTTTGAATGGCTGCTGCATTTAAATGCATGTTGCAGTGTGTTGTGCATTTTCATGCTGCACTATGATGCCGGGGTTCTCTTGTTTGTTTGTTTTATCTCCTGACCCACATTTTCAAAATGTTTTCCTTGTGTTTCTCGTCTTGCAGCGTACACTAATCGTGCACAGCTCTGCACTGCATTTAGGTTTTTGACCTATTAACCTCAGCTATTCAACTTGGGCTGCCTTATTTGTCATCCACTTAGGAAAGACACTTGGGAAAGTCATTTGGGATTATTCCTCCATTTGTTCCATCCACAACAACTTAGAGATACATCTACATCTGTTTCCCATATATGAATCATGACCTGGTCTGAAAAGAAAGAGTTTGTGCTGTCTACTACATGTGATAGCCTGTGTTTGCATTGCGTCGGCCAGAATTCTCTTGGTGCACTGATGTGGGGGAGAACCAGGGTCAGAGCCATGTGAGGTTTTGTTTCCCCCTCTGCTCCACTGTCATCTGAGCTGACATGGCAGCTGTTTGTTGACACCTTAATAGTGCATCTCAGTTGTTTGCCAGCCGTATAACATTGACAAAACGTCACAGAAATATTTCAGAATACATATCTATATATAAATGGTATGTGAATACAAACAAAAGGTCTTTATTTAAAAAAAAAAAATCACATTGCAACAATGGTTGTGTGAACAGTAAACTATATGCTTGGCATGCATGACATTGTGTTGATGCCTGGAGACACGTGTCTAAGACCAGGCTTCTCCCAAACATGCCCCACATACTGCAGCTATGTGACACGCCACTCCAACTGCAACTGGACGTAGTTTGTCTATCTTAGAGTGTCAGCTTGTTCGGCCTGTCAAAGCACACAAAGAAACTAGACTCCATCCATGCTATGTTCTGTTTGTTTTACAGTAAGCAGGAAAGGAGCGAGAGAAAGGGGGATGTGTTTTAAGAGGACTCCACCCTTACTATTAGGGGAGGAGAGACAGATGGCCTCTGCATGGGATACCTACAGCCAGGAGGAGAGTGGGGAAACTTGGCACTGCTTGCTGTGACCATGAACAACACAGCCAGCCCAGGGCTCACAAACTAGAGAGCCGTGAAATACCATCTAAAATACTGCAGGCAAAGGAAATGTAAGCAGAGCGCTGAACAAAGCGGTCACACTGTTTTCATCAAGGAGACAGGCATAGAGATGCAGGCCTGGAGCATAGCTCAGGACTGTCACCGGTTTCATTGCCTGTTATCCACCACAGAAAAGTAAACAAATGGCATTCATTTTGAAAAGTTAACTTTACATACTATATGTCAACTATATTTCAATAGTCATCTTCAAGCAGTCTCATTGTTTTTATGCTTTGTAAGCCACTAAGTCAAGTCTAAAGGAGACAGAGCAGGAAATGCAGAGCAATGAGTTGCACTTTTACCCTCTTTTCCATGAGAACCCAAGGAAAGAATGAACTCATAGGAAGGCTATGCTTGTCCTTTGAAGGCATGCTTCATATTTGTTTCTTTTCCTCCTGACATCACTAATTGCGACAAGCTGTTCGTAAAGACAAATGGCAAATCAAAACCTTCCTCCTTCCTTGGCAACAGACTTAAACATTCCACGTCAGCCACTCGACGGGCCAAAATCTCCACCTACTCAGACTCTCTACTCTGACCTAGCATCAGCCTTTACCTCCCCAGAAGTGGCCGTCTCCCAGCCAGAGAGAGAGAGATCCCGGCACTGAGGCCTGCTGTGTTGGGACCATGTGAGACGACACTAATCCAAGGCCAGAAACATTCATGAGCTGCAACAGTATGTCATGTTCTTGTAGACAAACTCCACGCATAGATTACAATGTCAAACAGCATTCACAAGAAACTGATCGAAAGACCTCACAAGGGAAGAATGCAGGGAGATTTTTTGCAGGAGGGAGTGTGGTTTAGGAGAAAATCAAGAGGAAACTCTGACTTGAACAGAGGATGAATAAGGACATACAGCAAGAAATGAGGCAGTTACTGAGAAGAAGAAAAAAAGAGCAAGACAAAGAGTGTAAAGTGTTTTTGTAAAGGCTTGGTCAATATTTTCCATCACGTCACATCAGTACAGGACAGGCAATGACAGCCACACAAGGTGAAGAAGACCACTAAGTTTGCTGCTGTACCAGGTCAAACACTTTGGCTACTATTTAAGCAAAGATAGGATTATCAATCTGTGCAAATGTTGTGTTTGCTGTGTGATTCCCTTAATCGTGATTTGTTTTTTTTCTCCCTTGCTGTTTGTTAGTTGATTGGTCATCCAGAATGATTTCTCAAAACCAAAAAATGCATTTCTGGGAAACTTGGTGGAAGGATGGAACATAGGTAAAGAAAGATGAAAAGAAAAAGTAATTTTGATATTGAGTACAATGATAATTTTGTGTCATAGGCATCCCTTCAAAAGTGAAAAAAGTTTTTCAGCTCGGAATTTTTAGTAAACGGTAACACTGAACATTCAAAGGAGGTTGCTTTAGCAATCAAAGTCCTCCCACTCTGCCCTTTTCCATTATTATCAATGTGTGTTGAAACCACAAGCCAAAGGACACTGTTTCTTGAACATGGCAATGATAAGCTAATGGTAACATTGGCCAACTATTAGACTTGCATCTGATTGTCAAGGTCTCATATCAAACAAATGAGTAGTGACGTGCCTCTGCAAATTACCACAAGCAAACTCTTTAAAACCCACTCCCAACAACACTCAAATGAATCTCTGAATATACGACTACAGCATGAGACAAAGTCATAAAACGTTATCAGTTCGTGTTTTTCATATAAAACCCTTGACCCTCAAACTAAACAAGTGCAATACAATAAAAACTACATGGATAATACTGATATAGTCATTCAAAGAGAGATCACATTTGATGACTGCAGATGTCGCCATGGATGAGAAAAGCACTTCTGGAAAATGAACATTTATTAAACCCACTTGGGAAAGTTACAGATAAATCTTCTGCGAGGGCCGGCATTCTCTGAGACTAATCATTCTTTACACTGCAAACTCCGTGAATGATATTGTTACTCTAAAGAGGCCACCATTGTAAAAACAACAACGAAAAAGTCAGACAATGCCTATATGCCTGACACAAACTCCCAGACCTTTGCTTTGTTTTTGTGAACCCTATAACTGTGGTTCAATCAGTTAGACAGGATGGGCCAAGCAGTGAATTGCCTGTTTTATAGCATGTCTTTATCGTAAGAAATATTTGTGCAGTGTGAAGCGAACATTAGTTCCTACACCAGCTCGAATCTACCCCCTTCCTTCCTTGCATTGTATCATGTGAGGGTGTGAGGCTTTTTCAGTGGGCTAATTCATGATGGAGACAAACACAGGCTGAGAGGCATTTAAAAAAGGGCAGGCGGGCCTCTTTTCACGTGTCACTGTCCTCTTGAGGACCCCTTTCCTTTTGCTCCCCCACAAAGTGTATGTCTGTGCCTTTCTCCTCTGAGTCACATTTGATTAAAGATCAGTGCTTAAAAGAAGACAATCAATATTGTTGACATACAGAGTGTCCGGATAGGTTGCAACCTCTAATCAGAGTCAACTATAGCTATGCCATAGGACTTGTGTAAGACAATGTCTCCCACTGTGTACTAAAGCTATACAAACATTCCAGCACAATTCTGCCTCATTGTGTGGGCTTTGTTATTGTTTGTTATGGGGTTTTTGTGGTGTGGCAGTTTGTGTTCACAATGCCATGGAAACGAGAGATATTTAGAAATAAAACTGTGAACAGTGAACTGTCAATTAGAAAAAGCCACACAAAACAAAGTGTGCTGTGAGTGAGTAATTTAATTTACAGCAAATTCTTTTCAGGGAAGAGAAGGGATTCTCAATTAGCGCTTCAGTGAATGACATCCTTGACATGTAGATGCTAATAGAGACTTCACTGTGCTCACCGGCTCTTCAAATGAGTGCTAGAAAATTGCACTGGGGTTGAAATAAAGTTCATTGTCAGGGGTCATCCTCATGGCTCCTGTCCTTTCTTAATGATAGCTAAGTGAACTCAAAATTAATATTTGTCATGTTTCCGAAGTTGACATTGTTGACATAATTTATTGTCCAGACATTCACCATATAAAACAACTGGCCAGACATCACAAAAACACAGCTCATGTGTCTATACTTTCAGAACAAGTGGTGTTTTATGGTCAGCCAAGAATCTGTTCAATCAATTTCAGTAAATTATTCACAACATCCACTAAAGCCAGACAAAGACTGTATAGACAGGCTACCTAATGATAACTGGAAGTCAAACCTTCCACATTAGCTTGTGTGATAATAAAAGATTCATTGTATGTTGGACTTGTATTCAAAACTGGCATTTGCTCAACTTTGCTGTTGTATTTGCAAGCTCCCATACCTATTGTACAAACACATGTGTTCAACACAACAGGACTATCCAATTTTCTAGACTCTTTAACAAAGCTCTAGTCTTGTTTCCCCTTTAGGCAGATTAGTCTAGAGGTTACCATTTGAGAAGCATTGTTGTCAAAACATTTTTGTGAAACTGTCATTTGACAAATTCTACATTATTATTTTATTCATGAGGACAGAAATAGATCTGGCTGTAGCTGAGGGGTGGTGCTGACTTGGTCTAAATGGGCTTCTGTACTTTCATTAGGCCAGTCTAACATAATAGAAGTTACAAGGTTTCCCACATGCCAAAGTACCCCAGGGGGAATTAGGTTGTTTTGCTTTCAAATGATTCCCACAACTGTACAGTTATATAGTACAATGTTCATTTCAGCCAATAACCAGCAGCAATATGGTTTATTTAAAGGGAATTACATCATGTTAGTGAATGACTTAAGTAGATTATTACTGTGTTAAGGATAAATGCAGAGATGAAGATAATTGGTACATTTTACACGTAACCACATACTTAACTTGTTGGGTGAACTCAACAAACAGTTGTTTGGGATCACAAACCTTATCAGAATGTTCCACCCTTCATTAGCGTATTATTGTGTCTTGGAAAGACGGATGTTGATGGATTCTTGTTCGGACTTTGATGAGCAATCAGCATCACTTCAGAACAAAAGCCTGCCTCTGTGCTTGTGTATATCGACTAGTCAATAACAACAGTAAGTAGTTTGGTCAGTGTGGCATTTCACCAGCATTATTATGGTCAGAGAGAGGTCACTTTACAGACACACCCACTCTTTCTGGCACACACTCACCCTGTTTTCTGAAACAGATCAAAGCAGCACTGATTTGGACTTGCCACCCACTTTGAACTGTGAGAACACAGCGATTTAGGAGCCTAGGTCACATGTGACACTTATGAGTTGATGCAAAAAAAAAAACACAGCTAACTAAAACCCATGTATAATCGACGATTCCAAACTTCTCAGGCCTGAACCCCAAAATAAAAGTACCAGAGGCTTCCAAACCACTTTATCCCTGGAGGAGGCTGACAAATCAGCACACATATGTTGTAATGTTGCCTCTAGCGCTGTAAATTAATTGGCTGGCCGCATCTGATGTTGTCACAGCCATCAGGATTTTTTATTCTATTGTTTAAGTTTTAATTTTGTGTTGTAACTTCTATAGCTAACATGTATGATATTTATATTTGTATAAAATGTGTATTTGATTTCTCGTTACAACTCAGTGACTTCTAACCTGCTAATTAGGGAACGAATGATCTATAGTGACCTCACAAGAAGATAAAAAATACCATATATTTGACAATATGCCAAGTGAAACCACTCTGGCTCTCCACCATGTACTGTTTATGAAGCTATTATACTGATCTACATCCCATAAACCATGTTTTAGTTTATTCAGAGATAAATGTACAGTATTAGGTGTATAAACACTGTATGAGACATGCCTTCTAGTCAGAAATTAAAGAGATCCACCATTGCTACATGTGTAAAGTTCACATTATACACTGTGCACTCTGATGTATAACACAAATATTTTGAGGACATGAGTTTTCAAAATAATACAAACTGTGCAATACTGACGTGATTATAGAGCCGTAGTGGAACAGAGCACTTACATTGTTCTAGTCCCTTTCATTACATGAGGGAAAATGGCAACAACATATAATAATAATGTTTGTCAGAGGACAGCAGTAATCTATAACTCATTCAGAGTTTGAAAGAGCTGTATGTTCCATTAACATACATCAGTGCTTAAAAATAACACCTATTTGATTCATTCTGTTACAGTCTTGAAGTCCTAACATGTAGCAACAATTTGAGTATAGGGCCATAAGGTGGACATAGGCAGTGTGGCAGAGATGGCAGAGGAATACTGAATCGTTTGGCAGAATACCAACAGAGCTGTGCTATCCAGGCCATGACTGCAACATCTCTGCATCACACACCCAGGCTGCCGGGTGTGATGGTAGCAGACACTTGGGGAGCTGACACTTCAAAAACACCAATTTCAGATAAAACAGTAAGACCACACTTAGTTCCATGCATTTTCTGACTCAAGTGGAGAAACGCTATAAGATAATTGTCACTCATGGTGAATCCATTACTATAAATAATGCATGCAGGCAACATTTCCTGCTCATTAATTGTTTTGGACTCGTGATCCTTGGACAGCAAGTCTAATGTTGTGTTTCTGTGGCTCAAATAGTCTGTATGTAAGAGCTAAATGGATTTCCTTCATCAATAGTTACTTATGAGTCCGAACAAAGACTTGAGAAGTAGAAAAACAGGATCAACTTGACATCTTTAAAAAAAAAATACTATGGCCATTGTAAACCAAATCTTTATGTACTTTCTCAGTGCACATTACAAGGGATGTGTAATGTCAGCATGACCTGCTGTCAAACAGGTCATGCTGTTTGACAGCAGTAAATCATAAAATCCAGTACTAAAAATGACTACAGTCTCATATTACAAGTTACAGGTAATGCATCTAAAGGCTGTTTGACAATAGCTCTTGTATGAGTAAGAAGTAAATGTTCCTTCTATGTGCCAAATCCTATTGAAAAGAGCCAGCAGAAAAAAACGATCTGCTTTAAAACTTGCAATAATGACAAACTACGTGCAAATGCCGGTTGCATTCTCCTATATGATTATTTCTGCTTGAAATACCCATCCCACATATCAGAGGTTTAGATAGATAAACATTCAGCACAGAGCTGGGATGTACGTAGGTGGGTGTGATCCTGACTTAACAGAGGGCAGATAAGTGACCCAAGCAGTGGGTGTGGCAAAAATATTGGTGTAAAAACAAGGATTTCCTTTCATCTGCCACAGCATACTTTATGTCACTGTTCTTTGTGTTCCACCAGATGTACCACCAGGTGAGACAACACCATCTAGACTACACAATCAGCAAAGCCAGTATTTCACTGGTGGGTGTTAATAATCTCCCACCAGGGTGGTAGCGGGTGTGTCAGTGCATACAAGCAACTGTGTGCTCATCCCAAACATTATAACCACCCAACAGCTAAATGACCCAAACAAACAGGACTGAGTGGTGAAATGTAGCCACACCTGTTTCCCATAACCCCGGTACTCTTCTCCTGGGGTTGCATCTGCTGACTGTGCACACCCTGCGTCTATACCTTTTTAATATGGACTGTGAAACCATGGTGTATCTGACTGACCCTAACCTCAGTCACATACCATGATCCGCTCATTCAGGGAAAAACCCTGACTCCTAAAAGACAGCAGGCAAAAAACAGTTTCTCTCTGTTCATTCACAGTAGGTAATTAACCATGGAAATATCTGGAAACCATTTATTCGGGGCAGTTTCCTATGACTCAGTGATTGAAGCAGGCGATTCCTGTCTATACAAGATGTATTCAGCAGACAATACACGTGAGCAAAAATAGGTAAAAATAGCACTGCTAATATAAGCATATTCTATGTCTATTTTACTACATTTCCCCTTTTCCTCAGAATTTTAAATGCCTAATTACCCATGCGCTGTTATCCTAATGACTGGCAACTCCCTATGTTGGTCAGAAAAGGAAGTAGACACAGAAACTAATGCCACCAGGAGTATTGGAACTGGCTCATGAAACCAGACGTTTTGGTTCAACGGCTTGCAGAATTCTATATTTGTGCCCATGGAAAGTTCAACATCGTGTTTCACTGTCTCTCATTGCTTTCCAACTTCTCAATCCTGTCAGTGGTACTTAGCTTGAAAACTACTCACTTAATAAGAGTTTGTGGAGTTTCAAAACTTGGGCGAAATGTCTAAAATATCATGGACATATTTATTTTAATCTTACTTCCAAATTTTGTAGGAGTAAAGGTGGTATGTATTTATAATTGCACATGGGATTACATTTAGCGCTAACATTATGGCTCTGCCACTGTGTGTGGAGAATTGTATCAAAATAACGTAAAGAGGCTGTCCTCATGAAGATGTAGGTACATGTCAGCAAGTGCAACAGTGCAGCTCTTTGACGTCTATCATTTGATCAATGGGTCAACAATTCATAATGATGCATTGGCTCACAGATTGTTCATAAATGAGAATTATTTCATTCCTTCCATTGTATGAAATTCAGGCTAAATTTTCTTCGACAATGAGCCACCGGCTAGCATTTTAAAAACTGTTTTGGATTTAGTCTGGAGACAGAGCATCATTGTCCTTCTGACAGCCATGTTTAACAAATCCAGAATCAGTTGTAGCTACTGATGTCAACATCTCACCGTACCAATGAATGATGTAACAAAAAAACAAAACTTGCTGGTAAAATGTATTTGACATGATGTTGTGACAATAATTACCCATATTCATAGAAAAAGCTAATTTACATGTACTTGGACTTTAGCCCATGTTACATTTTAACAAGGTGGACAAGGCGGCAAACAATCAGGACTGGATCAAGAGGATGTGGCTTCACTTGTAGGAGATGTCATGTCCTCCACACTAACAATGATACCTCAACCTTTCAACTTCAAATAGTAAAAATATGTTTCTCTTGGATTGTCACGTACAAATGTAATTAAACATAATCAAGCAGTTGGTGTTACATAATAAACAACAAACTGTGTGTCACAGATATTGCCGTTTCTTTATTGGTGTCCATGTCCATGGCTGAAGTGAAAACTGCAGGTCACTGCTTTGCATTCACTAATGGACCACCAGGGAGCAACTTGCCATTCAGAGACTATGACAGTCAGTCACATCTGTCGGGGGAAGAGGACGTAAAAGGGTGGAGTCAACAGGAGCTGGTGACCACAGCCTGCTCCCTGTGTCCCACACACAGCCTTCACAACCCACAATAAAGCAACACACTCATCTGCTGATGGCTTTCCTTCAAAAAGAAAACACTGCATGCATTTAATGTGATTAGGCTTTTTCAGTCTGCTGCTTCACAACTGAGATTTAACATCAAATGAGCAGCTCAGATGGAGGCAGCAGCTGTGACCCACAGATGTGCATCCAAATGATCAAACTTCTCAAGCACTTTCTTGTTATAGCACATGACCAGTGAATAATTAACAGAAACCAACAGTGAAATTGTGGCAGCTGTAGATATATTTAGTCAGTAGATAACAAGTCTGTCTACCTAGCTAAGCCACATTTATGGATAACCAAATATCCATTGGAGAAGCCTTGCTGGATAAATGGTAAAAGCATCAACGTATGATAAACGTAGATTGCTTTGTTTGATTCAAAAATGTTATGATGGGTTGCTGTATCTAAAACTCTGTACTCTGCATTTCAGACTTCAGTTTCCATTCAGCTATCAGTTTTGCAACTATGACCCCAACACAAAAAGTCCCTAGAATAATCTCATGCCCTGATCTGCCCTATGACATATAGAGGTGAAACGTTTTGAACTACATTTTCTGTGACAAGCCTACTTTCTTGGCTGCGTCTCTCTGATATTTATCAACCTATGGAGAACATTAATAGGTGATTGATGACCAAATCTGCTCTGTCACTTCACTTCACTTCTTTTTCAAATCTATTTCTGTTTTGAGTCTGTAATTTCGGTGGCTCAATTACTACATTATTTATTTAGATTGTGAATCATGCGGCTCCGGCAGAAGAAACCACAAAACTACGGTCTTCAATTACAGACCTCACAGCCTGTAACCACGCCTTGAATGAATCCCCTCCTCACAACCCCATCAATGCAACAGGGAATCTGATAATGACACAGTCAAGGAAACTGACAACACGTTTTGTGTTACAATGCCCCCCACCCCACTTGAGCCCCGTCCAATGCACAACAGAATGCCTGAAACACATGGGCTCCAACCATATGTTATTGAGAGACAAAAACCTGTACACCGTTCTGTTACAAATACAACTGCAACCAGAAGACAAACTTTGTGATAATTTGGCTGTCAAGGTGACAATCTGGACAGAAACCCTACACAGTGACAAGGATGTGTTTGGAAGCTCATAAGCTGAAGTTTGCAGCAGAGAGTTGTTTATCTGTTTGCTGTGTTGATTTATGAACCAGTGTTTTGTGGGTGCAGACAAGAAAGTATGGTAGGAAGAAGAGTCTGGAAAAGTGTGTGCTGCATGTGTGCGTGAGAGAGCGAGACTGTCATGACAGCACTGGCATTAGTAGAGACAATGCATACTGGAGGTTGACTGATGGATCTGGGAGGCTGAAATGAAATCAAGTTAAACTCAGCCAATCTTATCTCGATGCTTAGGTTTCTCTTTTTTCATTTTGTTTTCATTTGTCAATTTGACTTTGAATGACTCTAGGGGAAAAACACCCACTCTGTATCAAATGCAAATGATCACTTCTCAGTGTCAACTCAGAGGGTTAGAGTTATGATATATGTTTTCATTCAAGACAACATTGAGGCTTAACTTCCCTAGCATCAGAGTTGTATACTGTAGATTTGCCCAAAGCCAATGCATGCCTGTGAGCATTTATATTTGTCTGTGTGTCACTTTGCAGTTATATTGCAACAAGCTACTGGCCGCACAGCAGAAACAGCTAATCCATAGAATCAGATTTTTTTCTTCTGTTCACCTTGAAATTGTCCTAGTTTCTAGCTAAGCTGCATTTTATTCAAAACACATTGTGGGTGTTGTGAGGCAACAGATGTAAACACGTGTTCACCTGTTCCTACTTCTACTGAAACTGAAAATTACACTGTGACGCAAAAAGTAAGGCAAAGTAAAACCACTGTCTGCCAGAAAGACCATTATTAAGCAGACCAATCACAACCTTACAATCCGTATCCCTGCAACGCATAATAGTTCTGGGCACAGCATTCACACGTCACCTCCTTCCTCATCGTCTTACTCACGTGGCTTTTTGTTTTTGCATGCATACTTATATAAAAGTAATTAAATTGATAAGAGTTGTCATGGAGTGTTTATTAGCAGACCTTGCTCTCTGCCTGTATCATCTCATCCCTTGGTGTTAACCTCTTTACAGGCGTTTTCTGGGGAGTAGCGTCTGGATAGGCAAATACTGGTAGTCAGCCTCATTAGCTTGCTCGGATATCAGCATTTCTACAACAAACAACATTCCTACAATAATGTGCTGATTCTCATTCCAGTGTAGTGGAGGGATTCCCTTGTGCAACTTCAAGTGAAATACTTTAAGAATATTACATTTGTTATAGAAATGTAAATATTATGATTATTACAGCATGGCATGGTCATGGTAAACAAATGACTCCACCAACAGTCTGCAGGAGCAGCCTGTGGGCACAGCATACAACATTTAGTTTGCATCAAGAAAAGTGATGGTAGACAGTTACTCTGTCTACATACCATGCGGAAAGACTGTTGACATGGTGCTAATGGTATGTTATCAGTGTACATTAATATACAAAGTACATTGTTTTCAAATTCACTTTAGTTTTTAAAGTGAACTTTCAAATAGTTTGAAATCATTAAAGTGAGTGTATCAATATTTTTTTATATGGATTAAATAAATATTGGGATAAAATTGTTACCATGATAATGTTGGTCACTGTAATTAGAATTCAGAATTATCATATGGTTTCATTTCTGGCTGATACAATGACAAGCAAATGAGACTAGCCACCAGCACTTACCTGTCCAAACCAAGTCACCGAGTGACTCAAGTTTATACGGTTTTAGGATGTCCTTGTTTATCATACTCTTGAAAAGCAACTGATTGCAGCACCTGATAATGATACATGGGAGTTGACAGTTATAGAGAGGGCGTCTGTAGGGTGTGAAAATCATCCATGCAGGATTTTTGTTGTTATTCAGTTGGGCTTTTATTACCCTTGCATACCGCATTCCTGGGCAATATTTACTTAGGTACCCATCCATCTGTGTTTGTCCTCTCTTTTGTCTTTGCAGGACATGTGTTGTAATCCCAGCCCAGGACAATGAGGAAATAGACAAACCAACCCTCTCTCTCTCCCTCTCTCTCTCAGTATATGGAAGCTGGAGGGTGCTCCGGTTGGCATGCAGCCCAAGTACAGGTCAATACTTCCAGAGACTGTGCGACTGCAGTGGCTCCCTTGAAATATGTCTTCATTTCCCCTGCCAGTCCTCACGCTCTGAGCTGGGGAGTCAGTCTCTGCTCCCCTGGATCACATAACGACTTCACCCCACCACCACCACCACCACCACCACGTGCCCCCGCCAGCTCCATCTGTGACCAAACACTTGGCAAACTTTTCCACAGAGCAGCTCCTCTTATAAGTGACACCCATATAATTATTTCACCTCGCATCTATTTCGGGACGTGGCTAACAACAACTGCAGCCTCTCGGTGACTTTGAGTAGGAAAGTGAGCTGCAGGGCAGCCGGTGTGTGTGTCCCCCTCACCCCCCCAAACAAACACAAATTGTCCGAGTATTGTCTGCTAGCATCACTGTGGGGCACTGGAACTGCTTTTTTTCTTCTTTTTTTAAGTAGCTCTAGTTTAAAATATACATTTACAACACTCCTACCCAAAGTTAAGCGCTAACAATTGAGTGTTAGCATCTGTGTAATTAGTGGTTCACTCTTAAAGGTCTAGCCTCGCTATCATTGGACACGGTTCACCTTAGCGGTGGGGGGATATTTGATAAGACAATTGGCTGAATAGACGTCAGAAGAAGCTTCTCTTCTACCTACGTCATGTAAAGACAAGTGGACACACACGAGAACCGTTAGCTCGCGCGAAGCTAGCACCGTGTGAGCGGCGGAACCACTTCTTCAACTCGGAGGTTCTGCTGGTTTGAAGCGGTGACCGCAGCGGCAAACTTTTCTCCGGAGGAACCCGGAGGAGACGGGACCAAAAGAAGCAGTGAACTCACGGGTTAGTCCGCACAAGGTGACCAGGAGTGTTGGTATTAAAAGCCGCAGTCCTCCGCTGGGTGGAAAAGTCCATGTGAGCAGTGATGTTTGATCCATGGTTCCCCGGCTGAGTGAGTCTCTCTCCGCGCTCACTCCCCTCTACTCCCCTCTCTCGCTCTCTCTCTCTCTCTCTCTCTCTCTAGCGATCTCTCTCTCTCTCTCTCTCTCCCTCTCTCCCTCCCCCTCTCTCCCGCTCCTCCCTTCCTCTTCCTG
>JAFBJT010011688.1:0-10914 GCA_016785325.1 Chascanopsetta lugubris | reverse complement strand
ACCCCCCCCACCCCCCCCCCCCCCCCCCCACACACACACACACACACACACACACACACACTCATGGTCTCATCCCCTGCCGAGGCCTGGCCATCCAGAGAAGGAAGAGGTCACCTCACTGCTGATGCCTACACACTCGTGCTCGCAGCGCCACATAGGTCTTCCCCGTAATGAGCTCCCTCTGAAATGACCCTTTACAGTTGCTCGCTGACCTTTGGAGGGCGAATGTGGAGGTGCGCACCTGTTACAGAGTTTAATTACACGGCCGAAAGGTACGGCTTTGCAATGACAATTCAACGTTCAGGTTATGATGATGTCGTTACAGGCCCGGTGTATAAGATTTAGGGTGAAACTTTTTCCATTTCTTTTCACAGAGACATAGTTTGGAAACGTTATCTCCATGTATCATCAAAGTGGGTAATCGGATAAATGCATGAAATGTTTCATTATCTAAGAAAAAGTGATGATGCTGAATGTCAAATGAATACTAATGTATTGTAACAAACAAAATGCACCATGCATGATGAGTAGATTAAGGTCGCCATCTGCTGGAATTACATGGTACATTCACAATCACCAAACCTGAACGAGAACACTCAGCTCACAATAACCTATAAACTGTGACAATTTTAAATAGTTCGCTTTGTAGGAAATATGATAATGATAGATGGTAATCTTGCCCTTTGTTTTCTCACTTTCTCATTACTTTGCTGTTTATGCTACATTTTTGCCTAACAACATTTGGATAAGTAAGTGATGGTCATAAATCTCATTATCTTGCTAAAGTATCAGCACCATCCCAATTCCTTAGTTTACAAAGTATGTTGTGCACACAACAGGTTCTACTGGTAGTGTATGAACAGGGGAGCTGTTTGACTGGTGTGCTGACCAGTAGAAAAATCCTGCACACTATACCTTTAATATTTAAAAAGACATTTGGGTATTCCAAATAACACTTGCTGGGACTGAAATTGTAAATCCAGGAAATAAAATAATATTCATGCAAATGACCTGAGTTCACCCCCTTCAAGTTTTAAGAAAACCTGATATTACACCAGAAACAAATCTATCCTTATTCTACTGTTGTTCTTTTGTCCATTTGAAGTTTTTTTTTCCTGAATTTTGACCAAATGGGAGGCCACTTTGTTTTCTGTTGTTGGACAGTGCAAAAAGAGACGGTCTGCAGATGAAGTGATGACAGCTCGCAGCTGAAAAACAACTCTAAAAGCTCTAAAGGAGAAAGTCAGGACACGGGCAATTGGCAGTGAAGATAGAGCTGTCGAATGAAATGTGTCAGAAGTGACTCAGTCTTTACAGACAGGTGAGTGGGAAATTCACTCCTACAAAAAAACAAATTTTAAAGAAGGATGAAATGTGGTCACTTTAACAATGATGGTTCACTCTTTGCTGCGTCATGCACATCTCTTGTGTACTTGTAAAATCTGTCACACGAAATTGCCCAATTTTTCCTTCTTCCATTATGTAACATTGAGGTGAAATACTTTTATTGGCAAAAGCACGTATCCTAACTTATATATAAACACCATTATTACCACACAGACTAATCCACACAATATATGTCGACTTCATATCCAGAACGTGAATGCGAAAACACATCTTGGATTTTCATCAAGTGAAGATCAAAACATGGGGATTTTATTGTGACTTCTGTACTCCAAAAAACCTTGAAAGTCACACAATTATTCAGTGCAGGAACAATAAAACAGAGGTGAGAACCACAGACCTTCATCCCACAGAAGAAGCAGATATCCACATGGTACTGACTAAGACAAAACCTTACAATGGAGACACTTGTGCTCATTCAGTGATTAAGAGTAACATCAGGCGCAATGCATGAGTGGATGACAGGAGATGGATCGACCATGGATAAAAACTGATACTGAAATGATGTCACATCATTATTTAATGCAGTGTTTTTTCCGAAACATCTGGGTATTTGTTTTAGTCTTCTCTCAGATAGGCCTCCGGAATCTCCTCCTCCTCCTGTGAGGTGGCGGCGTGCTGTGCCATCCTTTCCACCTCCATTACTTTTGTCTCAGCCAACTTCTTATCTGCGTCCACAGAAAGTTTCTGTGCGTTATCCACGTGCGACAAGGCCACCTGGATGTTTGTCCTCATGGTAACAGATGCATGCTCGGCCCCTGGAAACACACAAACGTAAACACGGGGGTCAAGGGTCAACGTAAAACACCGTCTCCGGTTCGGACATTACGGAGGCACAGCTGTCCATCGTCTCCCCTCTGCCTTTCGAACAAAGTCTTGCTGAGAGACGGCAAATGACCTGAGCGACTTCCCAAGTGAAACACCAGACAGCTGCTGAACAGGAACAGACACAATCCTCGGGGTACAGAATTTTTTTACAGCCCAACTTACATTCAGTTTCGCAAGAGCCCTGAGATAAGTGGTTTCAACACCGCAACACACAACATCACTCACAGTGACATCACTGCCATTCAATCCTTCACACACCTGATGTGTACGCTGCCTCCGCTGCCGTTTCACACATCTTGACAGCGCTGATCCAGGTTGACTCGTAACGCTTGCATTCCTCCCGTTTGTCATGAATCTGTCAGGACACAAAGAGTTACAGAACTCTGCCCACCTGCTGTGATGTTACCCGAGTGGAGATCAATAAACCGACTTGTCTTGAGTGAGCTTTAAACCGACTAACCTCTGCCCGCTGACGGATGATCACCTGCCAGATTGAATCCTCGTTGGCAGGACTCAGTTTTCCCAGTGAGGTCAGATATCGTTTCTGAAGAGCGATGAGTGTGTGCACAGCCTGTTTACACACAGAGGGAGAACATGTAGGTTTTATATTTCTAATTAAAGAACGGCAATCTAGACAGGATGGCACAGAGGAATCAAAGAAGGCACTGCAAATATTATTGATCATATAGTATTATATATCTCTACATATGAACATATCCACTCTTGTAAATAATGCTCTTCTCTACTACTTATTCCTCTATTGTCTTTAGCGACCTCCCTTTCAAATACGCAAGTAACAAGTCAAATTCGTTGTATCTGTGTCACATATGTGGTCAAAAAAGCTGAGTTTGATGTTGAACACAACAGGAGAGAAACTACTCATCCATTAGTAAGATAAGTAGGAAAACTATATCATGTATGTCATCTTTCTGAGTAAAATATTCCTTTACAGATACAGGCCTCACAGGCACAGCTTGTTTACACAACATGTGCAAACACAAAAACCAGCTCTACTCTCAATACTGCTATATTTTTAAATAAGTTAAAAACCAAATATGAGGGGTATCCATTTAAGTATTTAAAATGTACATCAACAAAATGTTTGACAACATGTGATAGATTGTAACGAGGGAGAACGTGTTTCCCACAAGATGGCGACTTACTTTCGAGTACTCTGTGATGGCGTCTATGAGAGCTAACGTGGCCTGTGACAGTAAAGTGCTGGAGCTGTCGGTCACCAGAGACGCTGCTCGTCTGATCAGAGAGTCATGAGAGAGGTTTTCAACCTGAGAGGGAAAGACAGAGGTGACTCGCTGCTGCTGTACAACATAATCATACACAGGAGAAAATGCTCCGTCAAGCTAAAGTCCAGTTTCTTAAATCTGTTTTCATGGCTAACAACGACAACACACGTGTCACTGTTGTATTATACATACATGTGTATCACATCATGGGGTTATTGCTGCAATTCATAAACGAGAAATCATACATTGCATTCATACAATTGGAAAGTCATAAAACATCAGCACCTTACCTTCAGTACAAGTTTAATAATAATAATAAAATAAATCATCATCATCATTATTTATAGAGCACCTCTCAAAACATGGAAGTCACAAAGTGCTTCACAGATCCAATGTAAAAATACATTACAGAGATCCATAGTGGCAAACAAGGCATGAGAAGATTCAAAAGAAAACCGGGATGATCATACAATAAAACACAGTGCTGTATCAAACACAGGGTAAGCATCAAACGATTTTATTTTTATGTATGTTATTATTTTATGGGTAAGCATCAAACTCGACTACCATTGTTCCCATTCCCTCAGCATGTGAGGGACATTCTCTGAGTGCTTTGAATTCAGTGGGTTCAGACTCACCTGCTTGAAAGGCACAGCACACAGGCCTCCACCCACAGCTAGAGACGCGACACTTGTGTACAGGACGTTCGTCCATGTTCTCCGTTTGTGTGCAGCGGAGCTGAGGCCGCTGATGACGACACGAGCAGAAGCCCTGAACCAAGCACATCACACAGCTTATGAACACACATCTTGTGATCAAAATCAAGAAAAACACGTACTATATCATGTACAGGACATTTCTAATAAGAGGTAGTGATTACCTACGTTTTAGATATGGACATTAAAGACAATATTTTGATGGCTAATGTTAGTTATTTTGAGAAATGAAACTGAAACGAATGTAAACACAAAGGAATCTTATGTCACTTTGTGTACCGAGATAGGGCCGGAAGTTAGTGTGTGGGTCGCGGTCACCTACGTGACATGACTCAACTCTCGAACACGGACTCTACATGAAACTACGACACGTAAATTACAGTGGATACTGACGCATTTGTTTAATTTGAGAAAGGTTTAAGAAACAACAACAAACGGTTTAACGAGTTGGGTCCGTGGGTCAGCGCTGTTACCAAACAAACCATAACATGTTCCCTTACAACACCCGGTAGAATTGCCTCGTGATAAACATACGGTTGAATATGACATGTTAAACGTGTATCATTTCCAATTCGGTGGTTAAACAGTTTCGGTTTGTGCTAAAGAAAGTACCTGAGGAAACGTAGGTAGGCAGCTCCTCTCCGGAACGCGGACATGTTGGTCCGCCACAATAACAAGCCCGACCCACCGCACAAGTGTTCCGCCTGATGGGAAACACTGAGCACTGCTGCCCCCTCGTGGTTACAATGGGACCAACTCACACACGTGTATGAGATGATGTAATGTCATGTAATAAAGTACATTTGCAAATAGATGGAAGATTGCCGTTGTGTATAATGCATTAGTTTGCATTAGTTAAAGGGGGACATATGATCGTTTCAATAGATATAAGTTTAATAGATATACGTTGAAATAACGACAAGCGTCATTATTCCCTCCCCTGCTTTCTCAACACACACAGGATGAAGACAGAAAAGTATGATCTTCAGGACAAACTTTGTTGCCTGTGTTGTTCAAGTATGATCTCATATCCTCCTCTGCTTTAATTATTACTAAAATACACTCCTATTTGTTTGTGTTGAAGTTGAGTAAGTCATTAAAGATCACTCTCAGCTGCTGGAATGTTTAAATGATTAATGAGCCCATTATCTTACTTTCCCTGGACCTAATCATTACACACAGGAATAACTGATAACTGGCGAATTGCATCACCCCCACCACCATCCCCCACCACCATCATCATCATCATCATCTTCATCATCATTACAATCTGTTCTAAATGAATAGAACAAAAATTAAAGTTGGTATGCTTGTGAAATAAATGTGATATCTTTTGCAATACGTATTTTGTTTTGTTTAAATTGCCCGATGCATTCTGTGAAATAGAGAAATACAAGGTTATTTATCTTTGTGTTCCTTCAGTCATGATTTGAGTGTTTGGTTTTAACTCTAAGCGCTTTGTTTTGCTGATGAATGAAATAAACGTGTAGATATATTAAATTTAAAAGAAATAAGTCACAGTGAGAAAAATCTGTGTCTAGGTCACAAGAAACTTTGTAGGAAAGTTGCTTAACGTAGATACAAAATATTTCATGTAGGCATTTTTCAACCATCAAAATGATTTGAACTTCTTTCCAGTTTAGTCAGAACCAAAAACAAACAACGATTAAATAATTAATGAACCAATTAGGCTAATGAGTTTTACAGGTGTTTTTTTATTTACACATGAGAATAATGTTGTGTCACTGATGTGTTTAGAGTCTAAATCCACCAGGACAAAAACAAATGAGAGCAGAGTTTCAACATCAGTCCTCCCTGATGATTCCTCTGTGTCGCCTGCTGCTCACTGACTGACTGACTGAGTCAAACTTTTTCTGCCAGACTGACTGAGTCAAACTGACTTTCATGGATAAAAACAATCTAGCCTATGATGTCAATATGCTGTGTCCAGAGCACAACACAAACCAGTGTCAATTACAGTTTGTTACACGAGGCCGGAACTATGTCATAATAGAAAAATGCTCATCAGAGAGGAAATTACATCATCAGCACAGTGGTGCTTCATGATTTCCAGCTGCTCCTCTTCCTCATCCACCTCTGGTGTCCATTCACAGAGGCTGCTGTGCTTCAAGATGACATTATGTTGTACATCAATGTCAAATATTTAAAGTCTTCAAATCTTTTCACAATCTCACTCCAAGATGTCTGAGTGCTCTCCTTCACCGCCTGAGGGTTCAACAGGTTTTTCATTGGGATGCTGCCTTCGCTGTGGATGCCACAGAAAACCAGCTCTTTGTTTGAATCATTGAAGCTGTTTACCTTTCATCAGAAATGTTCCTCCCTTCATCCACACGGCTGATCAGAAACGCTGCAGGCGCATTGTAAATGCTTTTATTGATTCTGCTCTGCACGTTCTTCATCTTCATTTTGAGGTTCCACTGATACAAAGTCTGAGAACACTTTAGCTTGTCTGTTTTGTTTTTCAGACGCAGTATTTAAGACTTAAGTTCAAAACAACTTTACTTGACAACTTTACTTGCGGGGATGGCAAACAAAATAATCATTCTGATGTTTAAATCTTTGCATTATCATCTAGATGTGTGAGTTTTTCTGTTTTCATCACCCTAAAATGAGACTTTTTATATATTTATATATTTCATATAAGGAGCAGGTCCTCTCTACTGAGGCTACTATTCTTTTTACAGAAGCCTAGAACAAACTAAACTAACTCTGACTTATGATGATTGAAGGGTTCTACAATGAGTTCTACAATGAGTTCTGCAAAGGGTTCTAATATGGGTTCTACCATGGGTTCTCATGCATGTTGGAGGGGACTGTTACAGTGACGGATACTCAGCTGAAACATCTGACTTCACAGAGGTCTTTAAATACACACACTGTCCCTTTAATGTAGCTTTCATTCCTCGTTCCTTTCTTTGCTGTTGTATACTAGTAAGTTATATGACTCAATCAACATCGACTGAAAATAGTAAAGCCCTGTGTGAAGGTGCATACTCAGTTTATGCCTGTGTCAATAATTCATTTCATTCACTGACATCATCTTCTATTGATTCATACAGTAGTGATGCATTTGTTTCTGTGAGTAATTCCCACATAGAAAATATACTTTATAATGTTGATTTGAGATAGAATTTGGCTTTTTATACCATTATCTCCTTCACATATGTTCTTCACAAGGTCTTTCCATACAGTGGCTGTTGCAGTCCACGTACTGAAATAACAAAACAGGGTGTTATTGAAGTGACCAGTGGACAAAAACAAAGGAACAACACAACAACAAACACACACAGGATTTTATAAAGTGTGTTGCACAGAAAACTGTGTCGAGGAGAATTCGGAATTAAATAATGTTTAGACCAGATCAGGCATGTTCCAAAGGGGACTTTCAAGAAAAGGTTCCAGGGAAAAGTGAAGTGGAGCGGAGGAAGCGTTTTGCTGAGTGTGCAGGAAGCAGGGGAGTGCTTTGGATTCTGATGCAGAGCAGAGGCAGGTTTGATTTCAGACACAAAGGAAATCAACAGCATGTATCTTAATGACCAGAATCACAGAGGCCGGCCAAAGTCTGCAACCTTAGCCAGTGATTTTGGGCCCCCAGATAGTGAATTACACTGCCCTACATTGCCCCCCCCCCCCCCCCGCCTCCCTTAGCCGCCCACAAAGTATGTTGTATCATTTTACAAATATCTATGCATTTTAAAGTCTTTCTCTGGACTATGATTTCCCAATATGTGCAATACTTTTACTATGGTTAAACGAAATGCACGTGTATTATTTCTTTTGTGAATGATAATTCATAAGACCCCAGTATTTTATTTTACTTGATTTAGAACACATTTCAGTGTATTGACAAATACATTTAGTCATTTTTTCACTTAACTATGACAAATCATGGACTACCTAGAATAAAAGAAGATAAATTCTAATTTTGTTGTCGGGCTACATGTTAAAATAGCTAACTGCAATAACCACACTGACTCCCAGAGCAGGACAATGAGGGCCGTGTATGGGCAAAAAGTCTGTGGTTCAGTTTATAAAGTGTATGAATCATATTAACAAGTCAGTCCAAATGTCTGAGAACACTTTCCTACATGTAAATCCGGATGTATCATTTAAATACAAGATTGAATGATGACCACAGGCTGCCATGTGTTCTGTTTAATGTTTTTTTTAGCAGAAGGGCCATGGAAGATCTAACTTTGATGTGACTGGATCCTGCACACTGCGTCCTATAAGGCAGGGGTGTTAAGGTTTTTGGTAGAGAAGAATCCGCTCGCAGACAATACAGCTCAGTCACCTGGCAGCTTGTTTTTAATGAAGATATTCACCAACAAATGCAAAATCGGAAGGCGGTCTCGTGAGTCAATGGACCGGCAAAAGTAAAAATTCCAAAAGCAGAGCAGAGTTCCAGACAAAGGCATCCAAAACACAGAATCCAAAGTTCTGAGACATAGTTCAGGCAAAGGGTCAAAGTTGTGAAGACGGGGCAGAAATACAACTTCATAAACACTAGAACACCACAGAGGATCTGGCACAGACTGGTCGACACACTGGGCTTAAATACTCTCATGGCAATCAAGCAAACAGGTGTGCTCCGAAAATGGCGGGAAATCAAACTAGGACAGGGTGGAGTCAGAGGCACATGGCAAAACCAAAACAAACAGGAAACACATGAGTCCTCCAATGAAAACAAAGGCACATGTTGCCGGAAAAAAACAGAACCTTATTCAGGGTCACTAACAAGAGGTGCCACATCAGCATTATGGATGCTCCCATGGGGCCGGTTTTAATGAACTAAATGTAATCACTTCTTAACATATTGTAACGGTCTTCATACTTATTATCATCTATTCGTGTTACAAATATCGTATTTGTATTTACATACACGTGAAAATGTAAACACACTGAATATATTGCTACACATAAAAAGTAGCGTGTGCAATTCACTAGAGTTCATGGGCAATGTAGGATTTAGACTTTTATTCTCAGACCATCAAATGCCTCTCAGCTCTCGCGGGCCACAAGTTCGACACTGTAAGGGAAACATCTCTCCGGTACTGCCAGGCAAAGTAACCATAGTTACCATAGTTGCGTGGTTCACGTTGATCGGTGTTGTTGTTCTTGTTGTTGTTGATGATCCCATGGTGTGGAAACTCCCTCTTGACTCCGCCCCCGTGTTGGAGATGCCATTATAAAGTGTGGACGCTCAGCTGCTGCTCAGACGGCTGAACGCAGCTCATGTGAAGGCCATTGAACCTGTGTGCCACCGTGACATGTCACTCCAGGGACACCTTGTATCTAGTCTTGCATCTAGTCTTGCAACTAGTTTTGCATCTAGTCTCGAATCTAGTCTTGCATCTAGTCTCGAATCTAGTCTCGATTCCAGCCTTGTATCTAGTCTTGTATCTAGCGTCTGTGCATTTCATGCCAGGATGATGTGCGTTTGGCTTGTTGAACAATACCAGTGCTAAATCCGGCACTTGAATCCACAACCGAGAGAGGTACTGCACTACCTGTGTGCTTTGAGCACAGTTCATGGCGGCCAATAGCTCCTCGGTGCTCACGATCAATGACAGGGTCGTAATAGTGCAGGTGTTCGTGATGTTCTTCCTTTGCATCGACGTTTTGCTGATGGCCATCTTCTTCAGCAAGGAAGCGTTCTACTTGACCATGCGCTACATCTTGTTCGCCGTCACACTCTATCACGACATCATGTCTTTGCTCATGAGCGACATCATGCTTCTCCTGAATTACTTCCGTTACACAATTCACATGTGGCTGTGCCTCATCATGTGCGCCGTCTTGTCCTGCTCCGCTTACATCACGCCGGTCACCCTCACGGCCATGACCCTGGAGCGCTATGTGGCCATTTGTTTGCCCCTGCGTCACCAGGCGCTGTGCAACACCCGCAGCGCTCACCACGGCATCCTCATCATCAACGGCCTGGGCTCGGTGCCCTGCTTCATCGTCATCTTCATCTTCTTCGCGTCCACGACGTCCAGCTTCTATTCGCAACAGGGCGTCTGCTCCATGGAAATCTTTATCGTGGACACGTGGGCAGGTCACCTCCGGTCGGCCATCGGCCAGCTTTACTTCCTGGTCATGTTTGTCACCATTGTGTTCTCCTACGTGAAGATAATGAAAGTGGCCAAAAGTGTGTCAGGGGAGGACAGGAAGTCGACGTGGAGAGGACTGAGAACCGTGGCGCTCCACGCTTTCCAGCTGCTGCTCTGCCTTATCCGGCTGTGGTGTCCGCTCATCGAGGCTGCGGTGCTTCAAATCAACTTGGAGTTGTACATGAATGTCAGATACTTTAATTACATTACTTTCATTCTGGCTCCGAGGTGTCTGAGTCCTCTCATTTACGGCCTGAGAGATGAGATGTTCTATCGGGCGGTGACAAACTTTGCTTTCGGCCGTTTGTATAAGGAACGACAATTCATCTGAATCGTCGAAGTCATGTTATTAGCACATTTCCATCGTGTCTGAGCTAACAATTCATATAAATGTGTAATTGGAATGATTCATGCATTTATCAACAATAGCGCATGAATCTTTGTGCATCAATGGAGGTTTTGCATCTTCAATGAATTCCCCGGACAAAACAAAATTCCAAAGTTGTGTACAATTCAGACATCATCACAAAAAATTTTTAAAAAATTGTATTCATTTCACAAACATCTTTAATTAGCCATAGTGACGAC
>JAFBJT010011658.1:0-51482 GCA_016785325.1 Chascanopsetta lugubris | reverse complement strand
CTCTCTCTGTCCTCATTCAGTGTAATTAGTACAGAGAGCTACCGGAATGTCTCCGGTGCTTTTCGTGGTCATTTATGAATGCAGCCCTTTGAGTGCTTGGATCTGCACCATAAGCCCAAACAATAGATTTTCATGAGGTCGTTACTGTATGAGCTTCGCCGCGCTAGCGCTCCGTGCACGCTGTGGCAAACTTCCCTCTCCGGACCCCACCTCCGTTTCGTCATCCCATGTCAAGAAACAGCATTTTTGAAACCGCTTTGTTTGCACAAAACACAACGGCGGAGTCGAACAAAGCTCACACACCTTTGAATTCACAACTCCTCCACCCTCTGTCCAATACTAGGAATACTAAAGGACGTGCGACAGCAGGTGAGCGCGCAGTGTGTGTGGCGTGAGTACGATGAGCATGCAAACGCCGCGGGTATTAGCGGTGTGTTCTCCTCTCCCTCTCACCCTCGGAAGACGGCGACATGTTGGAGCAGGTTCTGTCGTTCGGCCGCTCGCTGGTGCGCAGGAAAGTGGTGGACCTGAGCAGCCTGGAGGACTCCAAGCTGTGCCGCTGCCTGGGGACCGTCGACCTCATTGCGCTGGGGGTGGGCAGTACGTTGGGCGCCGGCGTCTACGTGCTGGCCGGAGAGGTGGCCAAGGGCAACTCGGGCCCCAGCATCGTCATCTCCTTCCTGATCGCCGCCCTGGCCTCCGTCATGGCCGGTTTGTGCTACGCCGAGTTCGGAGCCCGGGTCCCCAAAACGGGCTCCGCGTACCTTTACAGTTACGTGACCGTGGGGGAGATCTGGGCCTTCATCACGGGCTGGAATCTAATTCTCTCCTACGTGATCGGTGAGTGAGCGGGACCATTCTGATCGTATCTAAAGATCACACTGTGTTGACGCGTCCGCTGTTTGTTGATCTGCCCTCAGGAACCTCCTCCGTGGCCCGAGCCTGGAGTGGCACGTTTGACGAAATGATTGGCGGACACATAGAGGCATTCTGTAAAACCTATTTCGGCATGAACTCTCCCGGTCTGGCTCAGTACCCCGACTTCTTTGCCGTCTGCCTCATACTGCTGCTGTCTGGTAAGGCGATAGATCGTAAGAGTCCGGTTATGAGAGGCTGAGGAGAAAGAATGGAAATGACAATTGCCGCATCTTGTTTTAAAACCCTCGTGAACCAGAGCCGGTATAATCCAACAAAGAGCTTTTAGGAAGAGGTCAATGAAGCTGGCCACATGTAGGGCGGGGCCGGAGCGTTGTTAGTCCACTCCGCCTCCGTAAAGGTGCAGTGTGTAAGATGTGGTGACATCTAGAGGTGGAATTGCACGTTGTATCCATCACCTCACCCCTCACCCTTCTGAACGTGCAGGAGAACCCGTGGTAGACTTCAGTTGTCACGTTAGTATGTCCACTCTGGGCTACTGTAAAAACATGGCGGCCCACGTAGAGAGGACCCCTTCCCCATGTAAATATACATGAATGGGCTGATTATTGATGGATAAAAATAAACAATTTAAGGTGATTATAAATCGCTTAAAATATATAAATATAATATGTCATTGTTTTGTAATATAATTTAAGTGACAAAAGTGACATCTTGCACACTGCTCCTTTACAAGAAAATGAATGTGTAATATTATTATGAATATATTCTGTCCCTTACTTTGCTCTGTAGTTTAGAACCACAGCTGGAACACAACGGTTTCTTGTTCAACCTCTGACCATTTCAGTTCTTCAGTGTAGCCATTGGTGTGAGTGACCAGTCCATGTGTGTCTCCTGTGGTCAGATTCACGACAGCACAGCGAGGGGTTACATCACACTTTAAAGGCTGCAAACATTATTGTGACGATAAATATTTGTATGTCTTCCTGCCAGTGCAATGGTTCTGTTAGATCAGCGTGACCCGGCGCCAACCCACCGGTGTGGGTTCACGCACTGTAAACACAGTTGTGCAATATCTGCTCTTGCCGAAAAAGAAAAAAAAAAATGAAAGGACACTGAGCCCTTTAACAGTTTCTCTCGTGAGTATTAACAATTAACAGCCTGATCATTTGCATAACTTAACAACGACTCCAGTATTATATTTAAAGTTACAACGTAGGTACTTGTTTGGGGTAATTCATTCTTGTTGACATTTCATCTAATTTGAACATCAGGTTAGAAAAAAAATATTCATGGATATGAATAACAAATACTAACATGATAGCACTTTAAAGGTACAGTGTGTACGATTTTGGGCAATTTTCGTCACTTCCATCGATGGAAATAGAATCGAAAAACAATTTCGTTAAAAATTCGTTAAACATTATCTTAAAAAAGAAGCCATTAACGTATGTTTACCTGAGGAGGGCGTCCTCCCCATGGGAGCCGCCATGTTTTTACAATAGCTACCATGGGTGCATACTTGAATGGGAGGGTGAGCTGATGGATACACAATGCAACTCCACCTATAGGTGTCACCGAGTCTTACACACTGCACCTAAAAAAAGACCCCGATGCAAACGTGCAGCTCCTGTTTGACTCAAATTGTGATGGTTTTTGTCGTTGTGCAGGTCTCCTGTCATTCGGGGTGAAAGAATCAGCCTGGGTCAATAAAGTTTTCACTTCAATCAACGTGCTGGTACTCTTGTTTGTCATCATCTCCGGATTCGTCAAAGGAGACACGTACAACTGGAAGATATCTGAGGAGTCCCTCATCAATATCACCAAAGTCAGAAGGTACCGCGCTCATCGTTCGGCATCAGCTTTCGACACCGGGCTGCTGAGCTGGAACTAGAGTTGAGATTTCGTTGGAAATGACGGGCTGTGTTTAAAAAGTGATGGCCGCCTTTCCCCGGACCGAGCCGGGCGACCTCCGGCCCGCAGCGCTCGCTCTAACCCAGTGTTGATTTTCAGGAACTTCTCTGTGGCTGCCAACGTGAGCAGTGGTTACGGAGTGGGAGGATTCATGCCGTACGGCTTCAGCGGGACTTTGGCCGGAGCCGCCACCTGCTTCTACGCCTTTGTTGGATTCGACTGCATCGCCACCACAGGTGACGCTCCGATGTGTTGGTATTATCGCGCGCTCGGAACTCGCCGCGAGCTGAACGCGGCGGCGTGTGCCTGTGTTTTGAAGGCGAGGAGGTGAAGAATCCTCAGAGGGCCATCCCCATCGGCATCGTGGTGTCGCTGACCGTCTGCTTCCTGGCATACTTCGGTGTGTCGGCGGCGCTCACTCTCATGATGCCCTACTACCTGCTGGACGAGAGGAGCCCCCTGCCCATGGCCTTCGAGCATGTGGGGTGGGGCCCTGCCAAATACGTGGTGGCCGTGGGGTCACTCTGTGCTCTCTCCACCAGGTAACAACAAGACATGTTAAACTTGCTCAACCAGCCCAGAACAAAACATCATTTGACAGCGTCTGACTCAGGAGAATTGACGAGCGCAGTTTGTAAAATGGGTGTTGATGATGATTCAGTCTGTTAGGTCTTTAGACTCCAACGCGACTATGCACCTGTGTCATTGTCCTGGTGATTAATTATTGCTGCTTAACAGGGTGTTGTGGCTCCAGCGCTTGGTTCTCCCTGGCTGTAAATGCGTTGCCTGTCTTTATGATATGTTACGGTATATGATTTGGGTGTGAATAACAGAGATGCTCCGATATTTCAAATCCCTTTGATACTGACAAAATGTCGGGGTGAGCGTCGGCGAGTACGCAAACCAGGCACAGATGCGATGTTATGTCTTCAAGGTGTACGTTGTTGGATTTAGTTACATCTAGTGGTCGTATGTGGTCATGTGTGTACCACTCACCTCACACTTTGCTCCCCCACCCGAGGGCAACGCAAACAATTTGTAATCGCACACTAATGAAAACCTCATTCTCATCCATTTCTTATTTTCTCGGCCAACAGAGCCTCTTCACCTCAATTCTACACAATGGAACTGTAAAGTAGATCAGTTTAAAACTGAATCCTTCTCTTATGTTTTTCATCATTTCTCCAATACAGAATAAAGTTGAGGATAAAGGTGCAGTGTGTAATATTTTGGTCATTTATGTCACTTCCAAAACTATTACGTAACAGTTACACACTGACATTTTCATGGATTGATAATCTCCTTAATGTATTTTTTTTCCCCCATTACCCTTGAATAACCCCATTAAAGGAGTGGGTCCTCTCTGAGCCGCCATGTTTTTACAGTAGCCCAGAGTGGACATACTAAACAGCTTTTGACTTTTAACGACAACTGAAGTCTAACATAGGTTCTCCTGCACGCTCAGAAGAGTGAGGGTGAGGTGATGGATACAACATGCGACTCCACCTCTAGATGTCACCAAATCTTACACACTGTACCTTTAAGGCCAAGGCAAATGTGTAGATCCCGCCATGGGAAATCCACGTGGTCATGCAGGTCCCAGTGAAACCCCAGGTGCGCTACTGAAGCACTGTACTGCAAGTGGATTGACATACAGTTGCGTCCGTGAAGACAGAGCTAGCTACTACGTCTATTACAATGCGATCGATCCTCGACAACGACAGCAATCATTGCCCCCTTACAAAGTTGACAGTGTACGAATGGTGCAGTATGTATAGGTGTTAAAGGTGGTGTGGCAATTTGGGCGATTGTATCAGGGTTACTGTTGAGTTGTGTCAGAGCATCTCTGCTATGTAAGATGGTGAGGTTTGTTTCTAAATGATTGTGGTTGTGTATTACTTCCGTCTTTCTTTCCTGAGGGTTTTAGTTGCCCTTCACTTTTCTGTCTCCAAGCGGACGGATGTCAGTCGCCAACTCATCCCATGAACTACGTTCGCATCAAAGGTCACTCTAATTGGTCAAATCCGACCCATTCAATCCTAAATGAATCACTGCTGCCGTCGGCAAACTCGGAAACTCTACTTTCAAACAAGAAAAAAAAAAAAGGAACGGCGTCGGTAATGTTTCCGTTTCCTCCGAGAGCGACTGAGAGACGTCTGTCCAAGTGTCTGTGAAATAACGGGGCAGCTCGAAGGATGACAAAGTGTGACTATCACCAACAGCGAAGAAAGACACCTCGATTTTCATCATCGTATGGGGCTTTGAACCTGTGACCTGTGATCTGCTCCACGTGTGTGTTGTGAGTCTGTGTCTCATGCTCTTCACTTCTGTGTTGGTCTCGCATGTCTCTGCTGTCTCATGCAGTCTGCTGGGCTCCATTTTCCCTATGCCCCGTGTAATCTATGCAATGGCAGAGGACGGGGTGCTTTTCAAAGCCTTAGCCCGAATCAATCCTAAGACGAAGACCCCGCTTATTGCCACTATGTGCTCCGGTGTTGTAGCAGGTGAGAGCCGCGGAGCCTCCGAGTCAAATGCTAATTTTTCCCCACCGAGCAACTGTGAAAGGACGCTGTTTCTAAATTCCCCCCCAAATTGCAGCTGCTGCTGCTACATTTGCCGCACCTCAGCGCTCTGCTCTCGAATCGTTAAGGCGTCGGCGGCTCCCCAGCCGCCGACAACGTGTGGTTCTTTCACAGCTGTGCAGGTGTCATGTTTTTGTTTTCCCAGAATACCCTCCACTCAACCATGAACCCTCTTTCTCCTAGCCTGTTGGGTTCCATGTTCCCTCTGCCACGCATTCTCTTTGCCATGGCACGAGACGGTATTCTGTTCAAATTTATGTCCGAAGTGAGTAAGCGCCAGTCGCCTGTGGCCGCTACCATGGCGGCGGGTACCACTGCGGGTAAGCTCCCGTGACCAGGACTCGCCTCTCGTTGGGGATGTGCTGTGGCCATTGCTTTGGGATATTTTGATTTTGCACACATCGTGCGCTTGGTGACGGATGCATGTTCAACTCGGTGTTTTTAAAAGCATGTGACTCGAATATTACAGTCATTCGTGGGGGTTGTGCTTTTAAAAAAAAATTCTTCCTTCATTGGCATTCTGACGAAATAATGAAGATTCCACACGTCTAATTATGTCCTGCGTGATGTAACAATGCTGGCAGCTTTAACGATAGCGCTAGGCCCCTCGCAAAGAAGTTTATGCTCCCCCACGATGAAGTGTAATCATTTCAGTTGACCTCTGACTTTTGACCTTTGATCCCAGACTTTGTCCCAGTGGTGTCCTTAAGGGACATATTTCTGTGGACAAGTCCAGACCAGTAATTACCACACTGGTCCCCTCAAAAAAGTCTGTGGGAGTTAAGTTTTGGATTTTTTGGTCGTGTTAAGTCTCAACGGCTTGTTGGAAACTGCTGGTTTTAAAAGGAGTGAAAGCAGCAGAAGAATGCGAGTAAAAGTGATGGGGAATGAACACTGACATTCCACTCCAATGCTCAGAGACACTTTTAAGACCTTTCTTTTTGTTGGACCTTTTTCAGTCAGAATAATAATAGATATTAAGCAGATGTAGAGCATGAAACTGACTGCAGACAGAGTCCGCGAGAGAGAAAAAGGCTTCATCGTGTGACTAAAAAAGTCAAACACGGTCAAACACCATCACATGTTCGCATTAAATGTGAGCGCCACTGCAGAGCTGCCTAACTCTCTGATTGGCTCCGACTCAACGTTTTGGTCTTTGACAAAATCGGCCCCCCGGACCGACATCCAATCCTCATCGGTCGAGAGTCAGCGTACTGCCGCCTATTGTGGTGGAGTCGGACAAACTTCAGCCAATCAATCCATTCCCCTCCGGTGCCAAGACACTTATTATTGATTATGATACGATTACATCGTGAGTGGCGGAGAAATGTTCGGCTCTGCTCGTCGGCTCAGCTTTAGACGCCATGCGCTCCCCCCCTTTTGGGCGCCCCCCGCGCCCCCCCCCCCCCCCCCCCCGCTGAGCGGGACCCAGATGGACGCGACACACTTACATCCTGCTCGCTGCACCACCAGTGTGAGCTTAAGAATAACCTGCTCCATGTTACCGCCACCCCCCCCGCCCCCCCCCCCCCCACCCCCCCGCCCCCGCCCCCCCCCTCTCTTACTGTTACGAGGACACATCAGTGTTCCGTGTTCGAGCTGCACCGCTGACCTCCGCTCCATAGTAGCGCCACGCCGAGACGCACCGCAGGCGGAGCCCCCCCCGGCGTGTCTCACATCAAAGGACTCGCGGCGCGGAGACGATCGCAGCTGTCAGCTCATTGTGAAAACACGTCTGCATGAAGTCTTAATTTTCCAATCCCGTTCGTGGCGATGTGCCTTTTGTTGCCATGGTGCGATGAGTCTGTCCCTCCACTCGAAATGTTACACACATGTAAAGCCGTCGTTGCACTCGTGAGTTGGTGTTTTGTGAGACTTTGACACATCTCCACTTCCGCCTGTTCATCACCTTTATGCGTTTGTTTCCTTTCGCTCCCTTTAGCCGTCATGGCCTTCCTGTTTGACCTGAAAGCGCTGGTTGACATGATGTCCATTGGAACTCTGCTGGCCTACTCGCTGGTCGCCGTGTGTGTACTGATCCTCAGGTGGGTGCATGTACGGAAGGTGGTGGTGGTGGGGTGTCGCGCAAGAGCTTTTCTCTCAGCCCGCACGTTCGATACCCCGCGCCGCCCGTGTACAAGCAGTGAATGACTCCATTGTACGAATGTGAAGCGGCTGCTCGGCTGAATGCGGCCGTTTACCCTGGTTTGTGTTCTGGCACCACTCGGTGTTTGTGCACCTCCAGAGTGATTCCTCACCGTAGCCACAGCGGCGCTCCTTTTTCTGGTCCGAACCAGATTCGTCTATTTAAGACATGTGAAAAAAGCAGCGTGGGTTTTCAGACAACACTGCGCTCAGGTCAGAGTTTCACAGCTGTTTCGCCGATGTCTGAATTCCAACTGGTGTTTTAGTGCGATGAGACGACTGAACCGTCAGAGACGTTTACAAGCTCCAAAGTTTGTACCTTTGACTTTAAAGATGCAGTGTGTCCGATTTGGTGACATCTACAGGTGAAGCTGTGTCTTGTGACCTTTGACCTCTGCCGCCTGCGTCCCTCCAGGTACCAGCCGGACGGAGCGCTGGGTCGCCATGTGGGGGCCGGCGACAGGGATTACATGTCGTCCGAGGAGGGCGAGTCGGACCTGACCGAGTCCGAGTCCCACCTCCACATGCTGAAGACGGGCAGCTCCACCCTGCAGGCCGCCCTGCACCCGCCCGCCTCGCCCTCCGAACATTCCTCCGGCGTGGTCAACATTTCCATCGGGGTCCTGGGTAAGAGGCGCGACACATTTTGACCGCAGCCCTATCGAACCCGTCGCATCGCCAGCCACCGTGTTTGTTCTTCGACCGCAGTGCTGGCGGTGTGTGTGATCAGCTACCTCACCACCAACCACATCCGCTGCATCCTGGGCCTGGAGACGTGGATCCTGGCCCTGTTGAGCGTGTGTCTGCTCGTGTTCAGCGGCTGCGTCCTCATGGTCTGCAGGCAGCCGCAGACCAGCAAGAGGGTCTCCTTCATGGTGAGAGGAAGGAGCCCCCGCTTGATGTTGGCGAGAGGGCAAAGAGTGGACTCCCCCCTTGCGCAGAATGCACTCATTTTCGTGTTTGTCCCGACCTCAGGTGCCCCTCCTGCCCTTTCTGCCCATCCTGAGCGTGTTTGTCAACATTTACCTCATGGTTCAGCTGAGCGGGGCCACGTGGATACGCTTCTCCGTGTGGATGGCTCTGGGTGAGTGGCTTTTCAACGCCTCAACGCAACTGTGGCCGCTGACGCCATTCAGGGACATGTCTGGACTTATGTCGGTGGATGAACTGAGTCTCTGCAGATTTTGTGACTGTGCGGTTTTCTGCCATGTTTACGTTTTGGATGCGGTAAGCGCTAATGAATCCAGAGATGATACAGATTGGACGAGTAGTTATAGATATCCACTCGTGAAGGGGGCAGCGGTTCTTCCTCCTCGTCTTAATCCTAACCCTAACCCTAACACCGGCACCGCTGTTCATTTAATATAGGGTTAGGGTTGACTATAGAAAATATTATATACATTAAAGGTGCAGTGTGTAAGGGTTTGGGTCATTTTTTTTCACTTCTAAAAAGATTCCAAAACAATTACATACTGACATTTTCATGAATTTATAAGCATCTAAATGTTTAATTTTTTTTCTCCATGACCCTAAAATGAGCCTGTTAATGTATATTTACATGAGGTGAGGGGGCCCCTCTATGAAGGCTGCCATTTTTTTTTTTTTACAGTAGTAAAGGTTTGAATGACATCTGCAGTCACCAAACCTCACACACTGCACCTTTAATTGGATCACACGTCTGCTGGTGGATCTATTCAAATCTCACATACTGCACCTTTAATCCATCCTCTCAGACAGAGCTCAAACATCCGCTCGGAACGTCCAGCTTTTCCATTTACGCCCCTATTATGTGTATTTTGGGCCTCCATCTCTCAGGCTTCCTCATCTACTTTGGCTATGGCATGTGGCACAGCGTGGAGCGCCAGCGCCAACTACAGGCGCCTCTGGGGAGCCGCGGCGCAACCCAGAAGCAGAGCGTGGGCAGCGGGGAGAAGCCGGGGGCAGTGGGGGCAGCGGGCAACGAACGGGAGCTTTTCATCCTGCCGGAGAAGACGAGTCAGCCTCCGCACGAGGCCACGAAGGCGTAAAGGCAGACGGCAGATCTATGAACTGCTTCATCCTCAGGGCTGCAGACACAAGCTCAGCCTATCAGAGGGGCAGCATCAGAATTCTGCATCAGCATGGCGGGGAACCACTGTGACACTGGGATGAGGTCACGCCACCCAACGGACGTGTCACACCAGGGAGTGACGCTCATTTCCTGTAGAGGAACCTCTCTGTTTCATAATGGACCTTTTTTTTTCTTCTTTTTTTTTTAGTGCATGACACTTATTTGTCTTTTGTGTCCCTTTTTACAAATTTACAAAGTACATTTTTACTCTTTGAAATGGGTTTGATTCCCGCAGTCGAGGACAATATTGGGTTTTGATACATCAGTGTTTGCATTTTTATATTTTGCACATTCGCATTGTAACACCTGTCTGAGGCCGAAACAGGGCTGATGTTGCACAGTCGGTAAAATAGTATCAGATCTGTTGAAAACAGTGAGGGTTTTATCTGTGACAATCTGTGTAAAAAGATCACAAAGGCACTGACATATTTAGACCAATGGACACTATGGACGTCAGTGACCTCTGGGCTGTAGTTTAGATGTGTAGTTCTGTACCATGTGACACATCGGAGCAATATTTACCATAGTTATTGAGATCTGCTCGGCTGGTTTGTACTCAGCACAGCTTTTATACGTTACTCGATTTGTAGATGCAACCTCAAGTATTAGTGTTTTTATGTGTCTGATCATTCTGTGTTATGTAGATACAGTTGTCGACATAACCGTCGTGGTAATATTTACCAGATCGAGGCACAAAAATGAATTACAGGTGAAAGTATTATCAGAAAAAATGAATTTGAAATGAAATGAAATGGGCATTTTTATCTCCAGGTGTCTCCTCTTTACGTCTCACTTCATAAACTGGGCCGTCAACTAGGTTTTACTTACGTACAATGAAATCATTTACAGAGGAAACCGGTTTGAGCTCTGATTTTGGCGAAAATGTTTCTACCATAAACATCTAAACATCAAAGGTATGGTTTGGAAACGACTTCAGAAGCTCTTCTCACGGCCATCGCGTGTCTGAGCCTCAACATGCACAGTGTGGAATCTTCCACAGGAAGGTGGAGGACAGGAGAAGTCAATGTTATGTAATGAAGTAGGGCCATTTGTATGTGCAGACAAATACAATAAAATATATTTTCAAAAACACCATCAAAGAGGTCGATTTTTGTTCTTGTCTCTCCAAATGATACGATGTACAATTGTCACACAATGTATAACAACTGCAACAGCATGTGGTTGTAAGTTCCATTTAGGAAAAACAGCGACTCCCTCCCATGAGCATTCATTTTTTTTCTACATGTGCACAAGAGAGCCTGCTTCTTTCCCAAACCTCCAGCAGATGTCAGTGTCTCTTAATAACTGGAGTCCAGTAACATCTGTTCAGATGTTTAGACTGAATAAAGCGGGATCACCTCTCCATCGATCTTCTTTGATTTTCCAAACCAATGTCTTTCTCCCGGTGTCATCGCATCAAATACAATGCCCCAGTTTTGATCGGTCCTGAAAACTGCAGCTGCGCCGAGGATATAAAAACTCACACGTGTGGCCGCGCCTCTGAGACTTGTGTTACCACATGTGCTTGGAATGAACAGCCAACACCTGCAGTGACCTCACTGACTGTGCCACTGACAGGTGAGCAACACATGTGGAGGCATGATGTCCTCCGCCTGCTGCTTTAGAGAACTGGCTTAAAAAAAAAAACTAAAAAAAACAACCAAAAAAAATTAGAAGAAAAGAAGCAGCGCAGTTCTCAGTGAAAACCAGCAGAGGGCTGTAGAGAGCACATCTCTTCCTCTGCCTGTCTCCAAGGAGAGAGAGCGAAAACAGAAGGTTCTCTTGCAACTTATTTTCCCTTACTTTTCCTCTCGGTGTGTGAGGAGGATGGAGCAGGAAATCTGAGCGGGGCAGCTGGAGCCTGCAGAGTTCCAGAGCCTGACTTTCTCCCCCCCCCTCTTCACCGAGCCTCCCCTCATCACCTCCGCTGGCCCTTGAGAGCCCGTCCCTGCCTCTGACCATCCCATCAGGACAACATGAGGACCTGGATCCTGCTCTGCCTGGCTCTGCTCTGGCTGGAGCTGCGCAGCGGTGAGTGAGTCTCCATGTCTGTCCAGAATATCTCTGGGTGAAACCGGAGAGATGGTGAGGTCCTGCGGCGTAACGTGGAGGTGGTGGTGGTGGTGGTGGTGGTGGTGGTAGGGGGGGAATTTCCATCGTCTGAGCTGCTAGAAATCCTGCGAGGGGCTGTGGGGCAGGAGGCGTAGTCCCCAAAGAAGTGAATCTTTCGCATGAGTTGGCAGAGGCAAACGTTCTCTCACACTATCTTCAGATCCCTGCCGTCGGCTGCGTTTGACTTTGGGCGTTCGTTGGGTTGGAATGTGTGGGATTTTCTTTCAAGTGTTTCTGCAGATCGACTCACTTTCTGGATCTAAGGAATGCAGCAGGCGTTGGTCATGAACAGGCCCTGACTGCTGACCCTCTGGCTGAGGGCTCATTAAAGCCACACTGGGGAACACAACAACAAACCACCGGAACGTCCTCGCGGTCCAACGAGCGAAAGCATCTGTCTGAAACAAAGCTCGTCCTGGACATTTTGTGCCGCTGACAAATATTTCACGCTTCCGCTGCTGTCACAGCTCGGGGGGCAGGGGGGTGGGGGGCTGGGGGGGGGTGGGGGGGACCGCAAAGATCCCCAGCGGGACCCTCTGCTGCGCCCCCCGCTGGGAATGAAAGCCGATGACGGTCTCACACACCATCGCTGTCTCTTCTCCAGGTGACTGTCAACAAGCCAAGCGAAGGAAAGAGGCGGGGGAAAACCGCATCAGGCCGGGGGGCAAACGGTCAAAGTCACGACCCCCCAAAGTGAAGGATGCTGGGGGTAAAGGTCAGACCCTGCTGACTCAGGTCTTAGATAAGGGCCGTTTCCTCCGCCTGGGCCCGACCACGTCTCTGAGCGCCGGGAGGAGCTTGGAGCTGCGCTGTAAGGGGAGCAACATGGGGTGGTCCTACCCGTCGTACCTGGACACCTTCAACGACTCGCGCCTCAGGTGGGGTATCAGGTATCCGGGACTTTCGCTTGGGGAAAAGACGGGGAAGTGAGAGTGTGACGTTCTCGTTCTCCTGCCCGCAGCATCAAGCAGAGCGACAAGTACAGCGGGCTGGTCCTGACGTCGCCCTCTGCTGCCGACACGGGGACCTACAGCTGCTGGGTGATCATGTGTGATGGGGCGGAGTGTGAGAAGGACCACGAGCGCTCCTACGTCTCCTACATCTACTTCACAGGTGATTATGAACATCCACACCTCAGCCACAGCAGCTTCATAGTGCGACACATGCCGTTAGGGAGCGGTGCAGTTTCCAGTGACAGCGTCCGTTCACACATCTCGACTTCAGATCCGTGAGTGGTCGTGTTACCAGTCGTAGGGACCGCAGTCTTTTGTTCATGTGTCTGGGTGAGAACTGTGGAAAAGTAGGAGAATGATCTCAGGTATTCTCGAGGCGTTGGATTCAGGAGCTCACAAACAGGACTCACAGATTTGACCTTTGATCTGCAAAATTGATCGGTGGGTAAGTCCTGTAGAGCATGTGAGCCAACGTTGTTTTGTTTTTTTATACACATAAAAAACCTTAAATGAACAAGGCCACTGAGACATTGAGCTTTGACCTTTGACCCGTCTATCAAATCAAATCCAGCTTCATGAGCGTGAATGTGCCAAACCAGCGAATTCAAGTTCCTGAGACAAACAAGCGCAATGTGAGGTCGCAACGTTAAGGACCTTTGACCACTTTGTATGATCCAAAATGTAAAGCGAAAATAAGACGGACTCTTACATATATATATATATATATATATATATATATACAGTATATATATATATATATATACACACATGTGTGCACACTGACACACTCAGAGAGCAGCAGGTGAACACAACAAGGCCCAGATATTTTCGCTGGTGCAGGCAAAGAGCATAAATACAGTTGATAACAGTGAGACTGTTCAACTCCGTGAACCAGATGAGCGCAAGCACGACACAAACACATCGTCATGTGGCCTGAAGTCCGATGGATGTCAGATCCAGGGGTAAAAGCCGCATGTTCTATCCATCACCTCACCTGCAGGAGAACCTGTGGTCGACTTCAGGTGTCATGTAAACACATTCATTCGAATGGATTTTAGATTCATGAAAATGTCCGTCTGTAATTGTCTGGTCATATTCTTAAAAGTGGCAAAAATGACTGAAATCTTACGCACTGCACCTTTAAGATCCAAAGGAATAAAATGGTCGTCAGTGAGTTTTTCAGCAGTAGTTGGTCTCTTTGAATCTTTAGGCCTCATCTCCGGTTTAAATGTCAACATGTTTTGTGGTGAATTTGCTGACAGGGCTTTTTACTGTCGCACCTCGTGAAAAGACCTCGGTGGATTTTTTTTACTGTCACAATTCAAAGTGAGACACATCAGCGTTTGTTGGAGACTCTCAGGAAAGACTCACATCCAGAGGAATTCCAGCCCCGGTATCTGCAGGAAATTCTGAAACACAGGCCCCGAATGGCTGCCAATATTTTTTTCATTTCAAAATAAAGGTTCAGAAGCCGGAAAACACAAGCTTCCTCTGTCGGCCCTCAAAGCTCCGAGTCAACTGGAATCTGTGATTTCTCTTCAGGCAGGTTCCTGCTGCTGCTTCACGACTCTGCAGTTAGAGGGTTTATACTGTGTTGGATTTAGTGACATCTGGTGGTGATGGGTGTATGTTGGAGGTGAATCCCTCTCCCCTCACCCTTCCCTCCCAATAATGCAGGAGGCGCTTTGGTAGACTTCATGTGTCATTAAAACTGAAAAGATGCTGACTAATCCATTCTTCCTGGCTACTATAAAAACATGGTGGTCCAACATGGCGGAGGACCGGCCTCTGGTGTAAATATTCTGGAATTTTTAAAACAACGATTCATACATTCAGGTGATTATGCCGTCTTAAAATTAAATGATCTTAATATTCCATGTCTGCCAATATACTACACACTGGCCCTTTAAAGGTGCAGGGTGTACGATTTCAGTCATGTCCGTCCCTTTTGAAAATATGACAAAACAATTACATACTAACATTTTCAGGAATTCACAATCCTCTAAATGCTTTACTTATTTCCATTCCCCTAAAAATCAGCCCATTCATGTATATGTACATGAGGAAGGGTCCTCTCTGTGGGGGGGCCGCCATGTTTCTACAGTAGCCCAGAGTGCATGCAATCGTCATCTTTTGAGTTTCAATGAGAGCTGGGTTCTCCTGCACGCTCAGAGGGGTGAGGGTGACGGACACAACACGCACCTTCGCCTCTAGAGGTCACCAAATCTTACACACTGCACCTTTAAGCACCGCGCAACACCTTTCCTCTTTTTCTCTTGACAGACAAAGACAACCTCTTCGTCCCCTCCACCATCCACTTTGAGATCGTGTACCTGCGTCCTGACAGTCCGGCGGTGGTCCCTTGTCGTGTGACGGACCCTCAGGCCCAGGTGACGCTGCACCGGGAGGTCCCCCCTGAGCAGATCCACGCCAACGACACCCTGCTGACCTATGACCCCACCAAGGGCTTCATCATGCAGAGGCCCAGTCTGGAGCTGCAGGGGGTCTTCTACTGCAAGGCTGTGACCAAGGGCACCCCTCAGATCTCTACCAAGTACCAGCTCCTCTATGTGGAGGGTGGGGACGCAGCACTCACACCACACACACACCACACACACCCACGCCAAACACACACAGTCGCCGAGCTCGTCACCTCGAGTCGGCGAGCGACTTTGAGACGTTCCGTTTTCAAAACGTCGCAACCCAAGCGCTTGTTCCGCTTCATCGGCCTCCGGGAAAAAATGTCGTTCATAGAGATCTGACCGCCCCTCACTGCTCCACTTGGGGTGTCGGGATCATCGGGGTCTTTACACCGCGGTTGTCAAACCCGAGGGCCACATCAGCATCACGGTCGCTCTCTCTCGCTGTCCTCATCTTTGATTATTCACTCGTCTGTGACCTAGTTAAGTTACAAACATTCTATATGCATTTCCATCGTTACACCTGTAAACACACAATTATACTGCTACACCTAAAAGGTGACGTGTGTAATTCACTAGAGTTCATGGGCAATGTATGATTTAGACTTTTATTTTGAGACACTCAAATCCTTAAAGCCCTCAAGTTTGACATATGTGCTTCATACAATAAGTAGCTGGGGGGGGATTTTGTGTTTCATGGCAAATGAAGCTGCCGTGTCATGCCTGACGTCATCGACATCAAAACGGCCATCTGAGTTTGACAAAAACACCCTTCATGGGTGAGAGTGGACAGACGGGCTCGCACATACGCACGCGACGTGATAAGGACCTCTTGTGTCTTGTCGACAGTTCCCAGTGGTCCGCCCTTTGTGAGCCTACACTCGTCTCCAGAGTCTGCGAGAGGAGGCGACAACCTGAACGTGACCTGCACCGTGCTGGGGGAGCCTGAGGTGGATGTGACCTTCACGTGGTCTTATCCTGGTCAGGTGAGAGGAACACTTCACGTTCCACTTCCAATCCCATATCACCACCGCATCCTCCACCCACTCCAGATTAACAGAGATTATGCCGTACGCACCGGTCTGAAAACAGACACATGCACAGTCACTTCTGCACATGATGAACAGCACACTGAAGATTTAGAGCGTTCGAAATGTGGAAGTAGAGTCATCGTGAAGGGGCGAGAAGTGACTGTGGCAAGTGACAGACGGTTGTTTCCTACTTTTGGTTGTTTCTGTTCCATGAATATTTATACTCATGTTTTAATGAGTGTTTAATAACTTGAATGTAAGTATTGTTTTAATTCGTCTCGTCTTGAAATAGCCCTTTCAGTTTCATGAATTCATGAATTAGGATCAGGTTTCTCCATTGGAGTCGACCGTCCTGGGCTAATATACTTTTAACATTTAGAATTTTAATGATGACTTGAAGGCTACCCAAGGTTCTTCAACGTGCTTTGACGGAAGGGTTTAGCGAGGGGCATTCAGCTGCAACATACAACTGCACCACCAGAGGCCATTGTTGAGTAAATCAATCACTTGTCGAGTTATCGATTCACTTTTCAGAGGTTTACACTCGTCATCGATCACCGATCATTTCTCTGCTCCGACTGTCGATAGCAGATGTAACGGCAGTCGTGTTTATTTTCTAACGCAGGATCTTCGTCCTGTTCACATCTTCACTTCCTGGCGGCTGGTTAACCGGGGAATGGGTCACACCACGCGAATCTCCCAGAGCATCCTGACCGTGGAGGACCTGGAGACCATCGACTTTGGAAACTACGTGTGCAAATCCAAAAACAGTTACGGTGAAACCAACGTGAGCATCAACATCCTCTCCGAGTAATCCAACGACAAGCTCTGCGTTTCATCAGGTTTGATGTTTCCACGCCGTTGACATGAACCTGTAACAGTGACATTTGTAACATGTACTAAAGAACGGGTGTATTTTAAGACTACACCTGGCAATAATAAAGATTTGCTTGTACTTGACTGGAGGGTTAATTGAAACTTTATTTTATTTTGAAGCCAAACTCCAAAGTTTCAAAGCTGCAGTGCAAGAGAAGAGGGGCGTTCACACAAGACAAATCATCTCGGCCTCTGATTTAAAGCCGAGCAGTACCCAGTTAATGTGCTCCAGATGTGGAATGTAATGTGCAGGCCCAGCGCTGACTGTGCGCCAATGCAGCACTTGCTGCCCTGAATGGCTGCTACTTGTTATGATTTAGGAATATATTCAGGCTTAGGATGTGAATGTTTCGCGGTTTAGTTTCAGTCACATGTCAACATCGACTCCAAGAAGGTGAAACGAAAAGAACGAAGACAGAAGACAAAACAGCTGACGTTGGGTTTTCCAGTCTCAATCAAATCTGAATCCTTTGATGTAACTACGACCTACAGTTTATTCTGAATAAATTAAGTAAAAATAGCACATTTTTACATTATGTAAGTGACTTGACTTTAATACAACACTTTATTAATTGCATATCTCAAACAGGGTCAACAATAACAATAACAATAATATCAACTCCACACAAAATAGTTGTTTTGAAACATTTCCCAGACGCAGTGTATCTGACGTGTACAAGCCTTTTTTTAGCTTAACTCTTTACAAAGACCCTGGATTTAAAGCTGCATGTGGAGGGGCAACGGTGACGGGTAACTGACGCGACTTCATTGCATGCACTAAGACCTACATTGGTCCCTCAGTCAAATAAAACAATGGGAAGAAAATATGCTTGAAGCCAGGGATACTTCAAACATTGATAAAGACAAATCCTGAAATGTTTTAAGATAATGCTCAGCGTGGGAGGGGCAGCCGTCATGCGAGTGTGAACATTCCTCCGTTTAGAGAGAGGCATGTGCAATACTTGCGCGCCGAGTGACTAACGCGGGGATGTCAGTAATAGTACAGGTTGCCTGCCGCTGTGGAAAATGGTGCAGGAATCGAATAGAGGCAAATTGCCATGAATTTACGTTTCCCATCTCTGAGTGGGAATGGCATCCTCTGGCTGTGGTCCCCACCTCTCACGGCACAGAGCTGTGTCTGCACAGCTGAATATATAGTGTCTGCGTGTGTGATATTCTTTTCTTTAAGTGAACTTCGGGAGAGGCCGGCGGCAAGTATCAAAAATAGTGTTTGAACATGTTGAAGTCCTGAGATTTCCTTTTCTCTCATCCATCATTTCAAAAGTGAAAGGCAAAGAACAAGGGGGTCTTGCGTTTAAGTGCCACTGTGCAACATTTCTTTTTTTTTTTTTTTTACAATTGGATTCTCCAGCATCTCTGTACAGAAAGTCTAAGTCGAGCCCTGTGGAAAAGCTGCGCCAATCTGCCGTGTTGCTTAGAGAACAGGAAACAAACATGGCTCCATAGTTGAGAGGGACAACTCACATGTGCCAGTCTACTTTCTGGAAGCAGGGGCCCATCGTTATCTGGGAGAGACAGGGGAGCTGGGGAAGAACGTGGAACTGCGAGGTGATTGGAGGCTGAACGAGTGGGAGGGGGAGGTAGAGGTTGAGGACACCTTGCGGGAGCAATTCAAGTCTCCATTGTGAAGCTTCCATAGCAGCTCCTCATTCTCCATAGACAAACGCTTGTTGACCTTGGACGACTCCTGCAGAGACTCGTGGAGCACTGCCTGCTCTGTGGACAGTTGCCTGTGGAGCAACGACGCGGCATAAGACATTAGACAAGATGAAGGGAGAGAAAATGCTTCACCCACGGCAAATGCAAAACGACGATTTGCGGTATTTAGTGTTCGCTTCTTTCTGGTTTGTTTGGTCTGGACCTTCACACAATTCTTCAATTTACTCTGAGCCAAAGAACAAAAGGCTCTACAGTCGAGACATCATCAAAGCAGAATGTGATTAGACCAAAAGAGGTCAACACATTGCAGCAATGAGGACTACAGCAGTTTGTCAATACTCAGTCCGGTGGATTTCATATTTGGTCACGCATTCCATACTGAATCTACTTTGCTGTTGTTTTCAAAAACACAGTCAACAAAGATGCACCATACTGAAGTGTGATGTCACAAAGTGGAACCAGACGAATCACTGGTGAATACCTTTAGGTTCGAAGAGCATAAGGTGTCTGAGAAGAGCGGTTTCCACCACATTATGTAAGAGCTCATCAGATGAACAGTTACCTTGACAACGCGGAATGTCTTTCCATGCGAGCTTTGAGGTCCTCATTCTCCTGCTGAACCTTCTTCAGGTTCTCATCCAGCTTCACATTCTTCTCCATCTGGAGGAAAAGAAACGGAATGACCGACTGATCCAGTTCTTGCACTTCGGAACACTGTTTGTCTCGATGCCCGAAACTGAATTTCGAGTTCATCACTTCTCACCAGTTTGTCGATCTCCATCAGCTTCTTCTCCTGCTGGTGGAGTTGTTTGTTTTTGATATCCAGCACCACTTTGAGGCTCTCCAGCTCCTGCTCTAAGTAAAGTGTGTGGGAGTCCCTCTGCGAAGGCGCAGTTAAGTAAAGTCAGGTTCAAGGAATATGATCAGCGCAAATATTATGTTGCCATGAATATAGGACCGAGGGCAGCGCGTATCGAATATTTCATGCCCGTGGCTCAGAGGGACATTCAAACTGAAGATGGGTTGGGTTTCACTCATAAGGACTCGAATTAAAGAACATCTAAACTATGTTCATCTGCTCTTCAGTTTTCAGACGATTAATAAGTAACACTGTAACATCTGTTTCAAGTACTTATCTTGATATTTATTTGTAAAACCGTTCGACATTACGTCAATGAATCTACTGTTTCAGGCCAGAATGCTGAGTAAATGAGGCAGCCACTCAACACTGATGAGGAGCAGCAGCTTCTCTGCACAATGGCTCAGAATAAATTAAACGGCACAGAGTGAATAGCGAGGAGGGGCACTGCAGTGATGAGAGTTTAAAGAGTAAATGGTCTGTGTGTGTATGTATATATATAAATATATATACATATATATATACATATATAGGACTTGATCTGGACTTGATGACCCCTCAAAGCAATTTGCAGTTCAGTTTACATTCACCCAGTCAAACAAATATGATGTGGAATCATGTGTATACTCTGCAAATCTTTGCAGCATGTTTGTGTCTATGAGTCCATCAGACAATAGGGACTTTGTATCTTGTTCAAAGACACTTCAGCAGGCGGAGTGGGAAAGACAGGAGTTGAACCTTCTGGTTAGAGTGCAGCTCCTCTAACCCTTGATATTCTTCATACTACAGGGCCGTTAATGGTTGACTAAGCAAACAGAGGACTATGGGTGACATAAGAATGAAATCTTTCAAGAACACAAGCATTGATTTTTGCTTCAACTGATCCCATCTGTTTGATGATCACGGCGTCATGGTTTTGCCACCTCAGGGGTAAACAATCTCAAAGTCATGGGATGTTTCTAAAGTGGACCCCTGCTATAATAAGCTCACAGATAACGCTGAATACCTGACTCTTCTCAGCCAGCTCCCTCTTCCTCTTCTCCTCTTCGTTGAGCTTCTCTGTTATGGCATTGTTCTCTGTAGTCAGCTCTTGAATCTGTCCCTGCACAGACGCAGCACACAGACATATTTCATTCTCATAGTGACAAATCATAAATCGTTTCCGTGTCTACACAAAGAGCTAACTTACGGACAAAGACGTTTCTGTGTCCTTTAAAGTTGTTTCCAAAGCCTGGAGCTCTTCTGTGTGAACCTTCCTGAAATCTGAAGAGTTAAAAGGCATAATGACATTAGAGATATTCCAGAAAAGTCAAACTGTACAACAGCGCAATCAATACTTCACACAACGTCCTGATATGAAGATCATTTTTTAAACAGTAAAACACTGGTTAACTTAGGCAGCACAAGCAGCTGGTGTCAGTTCCCACAACATGATGACATGTAGTTTGAATAGTTAGTGTCAGTGGTGAACGCTCACCTTCCAGTGACGTTTCATGGAGTTGTTTGATACACTGCAGCTGCTCCTCGTGGCTGCTCTGTAGTTCAATCTTCATGGCTTCATGACTGGCTTTTAGATCTTCAATCTTTTTAAAACATAGATGATACAAATGGTTACATACTCTCATGGTAACCATCAAAATGTACATGGCACTGCATCTCATCACTGGCAAACAACAACGCAAAGTGTGTTAAAATAAACAAAACAAACAAAGGATAGTAGATAACTGTAGAACGATAAGCCTCCCAGAAAACAAACCTCTGTATCATTCATAGAAAACAGATTTCCATGAGTAAAACACTATGCCCCCATTACACCGTCTAATAAACAAACGCAACACAGATTGACAATGCAACGCAACATTTGTAGCAACCTGTTGTTGCATGAGAGCCTTGCACTTGTCAGCCTCCTCCTGGTAGCTGAGATGGATCTTGTCCCACTCCGCCTGGTAAAAGGCCTCCAGCCTTTGCTTCAGCTCAGCCACATCTCTCTGGTGTTGCTCCTGTACTTTCTGCACAGCCTCCTCAAGAGAAACACGCAACTCCTCCTTCTCCCTCTCCAGATGCTCGGATGAGTGGATGGAGCTGACTGAGGGGAAACACAGAGAAATTAAGTTTTAACATGGTGGAAGGATGAAGGCCCATTTGCACAATGTTCAATTGCTATATCAACCTGCATAGATTGTAATATAAAAATGGTCAGAGCAAGACAAAGCTGCTGGTGTAAGAAATCAGACCTAGACATTGAATTACCCCCGTCTTGCAGAGTCATTCGAAATGTGAAACACAAGCGTTCCTCGCTCACTTGGGAAAAAAAATGGTGTGGCGTTTCTTGCGCTAAACTCCAAATATCATTGTTACTTAAACACAAATGAAGCTCTACTAATAAATCTGGTGTTGTAGGTAACACACACTCAAGACTCCTATAGCGGGTGATTTGCCAATTTTAAATCAGTGCAATACACAAACAACTTTTGCCCTGGAAAATGGTATCACCGGTTCATCTCTGCTGAGAGGTCAATCACAATAACCGACTATGTCGGCAGAGTACGCCAATCTATGTCAGTCATACGGTTTAGGTGGCAGCGTACACTCTCTAGCCTGCATGAGAATGAGGGTGTATGGTCAGAGAGATGGATGTGCACAACAATAAAATCCACCTTCAAAGGTATAGTCTCAAATATGAAGCATCATTGAACCACAATGATGTGGAGGTTGACAATATGTATCATTTCAAAAGCAGGTAAGAAGACTCAGCCCAAATGTCCTGAGCTGCTGTGCCACAACGGAGATGTGTCGGTAGATTATCAATAAGGGTTTACTTTCGTCTTAATGAGCATCCATGGTGATGTTTGAAGCCCAATCGTTTCTTCTGCGCCATGTGATACCGAGCCCTGTGATTGAATGACTGCATGAGCATAGCAACCCGCCTTACTGGTGGAATAACTGGCAGATCCAGGAGCAGAGGCCAAGCTTACATAGGGGCCATCTATCATGTGTTGGCATGTACACCTCAACAAACAGAGCCTTGCATTCCGCAACCATGTGTAACATAGATATGGTTATATGAGGCTTTCAAGTCTAAATCCACAAAATGAGCAGCCGCTTGATATGTCATTTATTCAGCAGTCATCAGAATTTGGAATCATTTAAAAAATACATCTGTTGAAACAAGACCTTTTCAGATGTAATTTTTGTCATTTGAGGAATGACAACGGGAGTGTGGTTGAAGAGCTGACTCTGTACTGGGATGAACGCATGAACTGGAGGAGACACCATATATGTTTGACTACACATTGTACAAAAAGTCCAACCGAGGACAGAGTAGTCTTGCTTTGTTCCTGGGGGGAAGAATGTGTTAAAGCACCAACATAACAGAGCTCAGCATATAAGAGAAGTCATGTGGAAGTCCCGAGGCAGTGAGGGAGAGGAGGAGACACAACACTAATGCGTGATTAAAGTTGTGAGTGCACATGTGCTGTTCTGAGTAACAACACTCGAGCTCGACATATAAAACGTGTCACTGTCTCCTGTCCTAACAAGGCCTCGGGTGGGAGACATTCCACCAGAGGATTCCCCTTCTGTGTCGGGTCAGAGGTCAGACTGCCACTACCCCACTTTACACAGCAATGATTACTGGAACACACACACACCCCTTGTTAAATTCGGTTTTCAGTGGATGGCATGGCAAGGAAGAAGTGGATGGGGGAATCAGGAGAATTCTACGTATGTAAAGGCAAACAAGACCTGACCTGCAAACAGTGATTAAAATATTTCTTTCAATATATAATTTGGACTCCGGCTCCGTCAAAAAACACGGCATGATAAACCACTCTTAGGCTGAGTGCTGCCCCTTTAAAAAAAATTCTATTCAACCTTTATTGAACCAGGTAGGTCAACATAAAACCGGTTCTCATTTACGACCGGGCCAAGAGGCAGCCTAACAGGGAGATACAGAAATGTAAGGATGGCAACAAAAAAACAACATATAAACAGACAATACAACTAAACACATGTCACACCAAACCCAAAAAAGCAACAGACAAATCATACACAGTCGTAATAAATAGTGAATTAATAGCAATACTAGTAATAATTCTATTGGTATGAAGTCAATATTTAATTTCTTAATCAAACTAATTGAAACGCATGACTGCCAGTGTAAGGAAATCAAATTGAATGTGGAATACAGTCTCAAGCCCCAATGACTCAGATCAATACCTACATCAGATCACAGCTACCAGTATCTCCATCTGAAAAAAGAGCTCAACATAAAGTCACGTACCAGTGACAAACTCTGAGATGGAGAAACTGTGTTTCCTAATTGTCTGTGGCAACATAAACCCACATGTTCCCTCACTTAGTCATGTGAGTAATCCGGAAGGGACAGGATGACAAATGAGGGCGTTAAATCAAATTCTGTAGCAGGAGTTTATATTTTGATGATAACAACAGTAAACACAGCTCATGTGAGCTCAAAGTGACCTTACTTACCCAGGTCTCCTTGAAGGTTGACCAGCTCCTGCGACAGCTCCTTGCACTGCTTCGTGGTCTCATCGTGCTGCAGAGAAGAAAGTCAACAGATAGGACACAGTTGAAGGAAATAAAGTCAAAGGGTTGTTATTTCACATAACATTAACTCTACTGAAGAAATATCAGTGCTTTTACAGAGGAAACATCCCCTTTTCGTAATTATTTGGTGGTGGTGGAGATGTCTATTGCATCAATGGGACAACCTTTACGGTCTAATGATCTGGAAATCTCTCAAATCTCTTAATCAACGGGCACAATCTCTGTAAACTTAATAGATGTAAACAGGACTTCTTGAAACATACCGTTGACCTCAAATCATTGAAAAAATGCGAAATGGTCTTTATTTACAGAATCCTTGATTCAGGTTGACCCCATGAAGCAATAGAGTATCGTTTACATTCACCAAGTCACACCAACATTCATACTATACATATACGATATATTTGCAGAACTTGTATCCATGAACATGTGGGGTTCAGTCCAAAGACACTTCAGCGTGCGGAATGGGTGGTGGAAGTCAAACCTCTGACCTTCTGGTTAGAGGACAACGCCTCTAATTCATTAGCCACATGTATAAAGCTGAAGTCCCTTCCAAACTATCGCAAAAACGACCTCAATAACCTGTAAATGAACATTAACAATATCTTTAACTTATTCTTTATGTAATTTATTGATGAGATGGATGAAATTAAACGAAAACCCAAATAACAAGACCTTTTAGTATGGAGTTGTTGTTGGGTTGTTTTGGCTACATTTCCATAATCTCAATCTCATAATTCAGAGTGAAGTGAAGTTACACTTTGGCAGATAAGCATTAAAGAATGACTGGGGAGTGAAAGAGAACACTTGTTGGTGCTTGTGGATGACTTGAAAATATGTGTGCGTACCTCTGTGAGCATAACAGGAGTATGTATACTGTGCAACAGCCTGGAGGTATGTATTACTATACAGTCAATTTGATGGCAATAACTTAAAAAAGCATTGTAAGTCAAAAGGGCAAATTGCTAAAAGACAAATGCTGCAACCATGCCTCCATGATGCCCATTGGTGCACAGATGGGTGTCAGAGCAATAAATAACATGGAGAAGATGGGAAAATGACAGTCTAAGGAAAGGCACTTCAGTGCGGTATTATGAATTTGAAAAGCTAATTTACCTTTTAGAGAAGAGGCTCTAGGGCAACACCTGAACAAATAAGCATTGCATGAATCCAGTTTTTCAAGTGAGATAAAGTATTAGGCGGCTGTAAGTATTTCACAGACGCTGAGGCAGAGCGGCACCAAGTGAAGAAAAAAATATCCGTAGGGATAAAGGGAGGGGGATTAAAGGTAAACTTAACATTCAACTCTTGTTTCCAGTCGTGCCACATGCCGCCTGACAGCTCTACTCTGTCAGTTCAGCAGTGAGAAAGGAGGCTGCTGTCTCACTGTGGTGCTCCTGATGGATTTCAGCCTGACGTACAGAGGCAAAACCTGCCAAAAACTTTTGGTGAGCTACAGCACCTCCCTACTGTGCTAATTAATATGCATAGCCCCATACATCACAGGATAAACAACCCCTTTTCAAAGGCATGATGCAAATAGCCAAACATGACGTAACTTCTAAGTTCACAAAAGCAAACAGAGTCCTCCAAATGACTTAAAGGGGTCTGGCACCGACTCACTTTACTGCAGAATATATATAAGAGTATAGAATACAATTACCCTGTCTGCAGCGGAGGCAGCACTAAGGCAGGCTCTGCTGCCAGAGCAGCCCATGGTCCAGCCTCAAGCTGGGGCTTGGGTGCAGGAGTGCCCCCTCCAGCCAGGGAGACCCAGTCCTCCAGGACAGACAGTGGTCCAGGTGGACACACCACCTCCACACACACACATACACACACACACACGCCTCCTTCCCCCCGCACTGCTCTGTCACCATCCGAGGCAGGACTACGCCGCTTCCCTGACAGCGGTGAGTGACTGCAGCGTGCATTACCGTAATGCACCTAAAACAAATAAAAGGGGCCGGCTACGGCGCACTTAAGAAGCGCCCTCCTTTCCCAGCAGGGTGCTGTCACTTTAAGAGAGCTCATTTGAGTGGGGCAAGCCCATAGGAAACATAAATTGCACCAACCTGTAAAACGTCACGCTCATTGGGAGGGACGTGAGCAGTGACCTTCCCGGGGGGATGCATGGAGGTTCCATTTACCACCAGCCCCCATAACTCCCACCCCCTAAAGCTCTGTGCCATCACTATACATGCAAACAGGGGCATATCACCGCCTTTACATCAGCATCACAGAACTGTGACAGGTGGCATTTCCTGCTACTGTGTGAGCAGCACTATGCACTTCAATGTATAGAAAATGAAGTGTCCCTTTCTGACCTCTATCAAACTATACTGCAGACATCAGGAATTATTAAGGGGCAAAAAAAACAACCAGATATAAATACATTACAGAATCTTTTGAAACTGAGCTAGTCTGAAGCATCACTATGTAGCAAATAATATCAAACTCATGATCGTGTTTTTGTAATCTTGAAAGAAAGGCATTTTAAGTGATAAATTGCAGGTTTGTGTTTCAAATTACTGCCTGGCTATACATTATTAAATGTTAAATTAAAACGATAAAGCTGCAATTTCACCATATGTGTGCAGACACACTTTTTCTGGGGTAGATGGAAATTACAGTGACCCCTCGACCGAAAACATCCAGTGCATAAACTACCTATGAATAAGCAAATCAATATGGCATATTCAGTAAATATGCCATATGACACAGATATCTTTTATTTGAGATGTTTTTGCTATTTATTTGGATTGTTGGTAAAAGCCAGGTCCACAGAGGAATGACATCTTTCTTGTACATAATGATATCATGTAACGCGTAGAATAACAGTTGACGGGAGACTACAATCGATGACTATTAGCTTAAGATCGGGTTTCTGGGTTCAGGGTTGAGTTTCCCGGGGATCTTATGAATATCATGAAGTCAGAGCAGAGAGAGTAAATCGTTTCTGGTTGAATAGAATGTGCTTTACACTACTGTACTGAGCGCAACCTGTGAGGGAAGGCAAACCAGGTCCACAGTCTCTTTCCACACTGATAAGAGGCAGAGCGTTATCCCTGATTCATGTTTGGCTGTTGTCCGTTACCATATCAAGTCATCAGCTGGGACGTTCTCACACTTGATGGACACGTCCAGTTGTTTTTAGGTCTGACGAATGGCCCCTCTACATACAAACAACATGAATATAGCCAATACACGTTTAATAACACTGAATGGAACTATTGTGCCTAACAATGTTCAAGTGAATCATAATGTCCAGGGGGTGGTGTAGAAAAGTAAAACATGCTGTAGTTGAAGTTGACTCCATGGGGACGAGATGTCAGAGGAACAAACATGGTGTGTTTCTGATTTCAGTTGATGGAATATGTTTCACGATGCTCCCAGTCAAACAAAGGGATGTGTGGAGAACAACAGTGACTGGAGATCACTCATCGGGTCTCAAACTCCAGCTGCCATATTAGATCTGGTACATTTCTAGACACTCACACCTCAAGCTTTATCTGTAGGACTGTATAAATATGTTCATGACCTGAACACCACTCAAACCAAACAAAAACAGTTCCCACTAGATGTCTGTTGTCTGGAGTATGGAATTTTGAAACATCAGACAAAAATATGCTTAAGTTGGCTCCTGGAACATGAGTAAACACTTGAAGCCATCAAGCTGTGGTATTATCAACTCTCACCTTCCTCATCACTAGGTGGTGCAAAGAGCACTTGAGATGAAGGAAGAACAGAGTTCAGGCTGACTGAGGCTAAAATTGGACAGAACTGGAGCTTTCCACAGGAGATGTGTGTGTCAAACCCAGAACAAGCTGGGAGCAAAGGGAGTTGCTGTAAACTAGGTCAAAAGAAGCTAATACATGAGTTATTTTTCTGCACCACAGCTAAGAGAGGTAATGGTTGAATTTTCTGAAAGAATTCTGGAAAGCTGAGGGCATGAGGGCATTTTCACAGACCAACTAAAGTAACTTGCAGAAAATTTAGAGGGGCACATCTGCTTTTTACTTGTTCACATCCACGAGTTCATGAATCCCATCTGAACGTCAGACTACTTTTACTGCCAAAAAAAAAAAAAATGTATCAAACTACAAGTTATCCTATTTGTTATATATAATGGAGGGTTATTGGATTTGTTGCAAACAATCCATATATTTTTTGGCTGAGAAGGAGTCGGTTTCATTAAGAAAAATAACACAAACATACAAGCGATTACGACATCCATCTAAGATTAATGTAGAGTTGGACAGTGCATTCAAGTTGTGACTAATGACACGTGCAGTGTAAAAATACTTGACATTTCCAAGGTGCAATGTAAGGACTGAAATAGCATATGACATTCTACTGTATTTACTCCGTCAGGATAACAGAGAATCAGATTTCGTTCTTTCATCTTCACATGTAACCATGACTATAACTCACTAACAAATTAAACTACGAGCCAAATTAATTGAATCCTGAATAATTAAATCATACTTTTCTGTGGGGCCTCTGGTGCACAGATACCTAACAATCCATTACAGCATGATCATTTTGCTTTGACATCTCCCATTTTGAGACGTGCAGTTGCAGGGTCAGGTAGAGAGTAGCAGATGGGATAAGCCTGTTTATAATGTAATGTGGGAAAAATAATCCCTTGGGGCATGAAGCTCCTGAAAGCAAGTCACGTGGCACTGGTGTAAAAAAATGAATCATGAACATCCATCGTTTGAAACTGTCACCTTAAAGCCTGCTCACCTGGTTATGGCATAAAACACTGGAAAGTAAAATAAAGATAATGGACTCTTAGGACTTAGCAAGACAATTGTTTCAGCATTCTCTTTGCTTCTTTCCTATCACACATTTTCACTGAATTTCCTATGAATACATTAACGATGGAAAGGCTAAAATAGTCTAGTTTCTCCGAAATCGCGGACTACTTATTTATATTTTGCGCTGGACATCTTCAAAGTATGTCTCTGCGTAGCTCCTCACACCCTTACCATTTCTTTGAAAGGCGTATTCTGGAGCAAAGACAGTTTTCTGATGTTGAAAATGTGTTTTTGATCAAAGAACTTCATGTTCTTTGATAATAGAGTGGGGAAACAGTTTATGAGGCTAAATTACTCCATACATTCGATGACAGACATGATTTCCATACATTGAAGAGAGATTGTGATTCGATCTCAAAAAGAGTCAAACACATTTTTTTAATGCATATACTGTAAAAATTAAATAAGCAAAAACATGGTTGAAGTCAAATGTTCTTACCATAGTCAACGTTCGCTGCAAGACAATGGATAATGCATCAAATTTGTGGTTACTGGCTCTGAGAAGTCCTTTGAGATGCTGGACTATCTGATCCGTACTTTCACCCTTGGTGATGATGGATGGCACCACATCCGGAGGTCCATTACTCTGCTTTGGTTGGGATGGCTGCTGCTCAGAGGGTCGTTGGCGGGAGGCAGTCTTGGGTTTGCTCTTGTCCACTGTGAAAGGAGATATGTTGAGAGTTGTCACCATGTTGAGCATCATCATGCTGCTGCAACAGAACCACGCAAACCCCCGAGTCCTGCAGCATGCTATGGTGTCAAAGTACAGGATACAACAGCTACACAACTCTTCTGTCCTATCAGCCAGTGTGATCATTGTCAGAGCTGCTCCTCCAATTACCAAGGAATAAAAATGTAATCTCTAAATGTAATCAGCTTTTCATACCCAAATTGAATCTTATGATCTGCAGATGGGGATAGAAAGGATGCACAAAGCCAGACAACAGTAGTTTGAAGTCACTTGATCTTTTTAAATACATAATGGCTATGTAACTGCTGCCATATCACCTACAGAGGAAGACATCTTCTATATTACTGAAATGCAAAACAAAAAGACCATAACAAAGACTGATACCATGACTGACAAGGACATTTACACAGGAAAAGGTGGGGAAAAGACTTTCTGACATGGGAAAGCTGTGCAAAAGCTGTGTTTCTGTCAAATGAGAAACAGCTTTCTGTCAGTGAGGGGACTGCTGTGACTGTTATGTTACACTGCAGTAAGAATAGTCTGAAACATATCAGAAATACCAGTTTTAATAAGCTATACTGCGAAAGCAGCAGCTTGTGGGGATATTGAAAGCCTTCTATTGCTTTAAAGGACAACTCAGACCAACTTAATATGAAGACAAACAAATCAAAATGTCCTATAATAAGATGCTCTCGACTTCTGTGGCGTTTAGAATCATCTCTTTTATGAACGGCCAACCATGGACCATGATCTAGTTAGATTTAGATGCACTGAGCAGGGTATCAACTAAGAATCACAAGACTGACTAACAACAGCATGCAACTACAAGCATGCACATTTCCTTTCGTAAGCACTGGAGACAATTGGTGCTAATGAAAGAGCAGCTCTCTGCATTCAGGCCCCAATGAAGCAACATGACAGAGGATATCAGCACTCAAAACTACAGAAAGCTGAACTGAGGTACTTAGGAAAAACAGAAAGTGCTGCCATGGTTATAAAAGTTGAATTTCTTGAAGAGACAACAGAAAATTCAACCATCTTGTTTGGAGAAACTCTGAATGTGCACCGAACTATTTATACAATTCCATGTCGGCAGGTGTACTTAAGCTCCAAACTGGTTTAAACTGGTTTTAAACTGCTGAGGATGAGAGGAAGGCACAACCTAAAAAACAAACAAAATATTAAAACTACATTGCAACTCAATACACAACAGTATCTAAATCCTCACGTGTATAGTCTCAAACTTTGAACATTGCCCAAAGTTAGACTTGTGTGGTTTATGTATTTTCAGACTAACATATAGACTCAGCACAAGTATCAATGTCCACACGTGGAATTAAACATCTTTGATAATTGAAGCAAATGAGTGAAATCAGTATCAAATATGTTTCCGCCATGATGAACCATTTTAATGTTCACACATCATTTATAGTGATTCCATGTTCAAATGAAAAATGTTCATCTGACAAAACAAGAGCCAAACATGTCTTCCCAATACTTTGATGATGCATCAGTTAGGATGGGAAGTACATGGTTTCTTTAGATTATGATGCCCTCTGCTGGTTAAGCAAAGTACACATCATCTCAAGTCATGTCACGCAAACAAGAACTGCACAAATGCCAGCACACACACCAAAGTCAAGCTCCTCAACACATTGTGGAGCTATGGCAGAGTGACAGATGGTCCACCACATGTTGAGTAAAATTACCTTTTTTGTTAGGTGTAGGTAAAATTGAAATGTTGCTAATAAACAATATCTTTATCTCTTACCCTTCACCAACGTGACCCAATATTCTGCCACATTGACGATTAGAGTTTCAAAGAAAAAAAAGAAATGCACTCAGTTTTTGGGTTTGACCCTCCTTGCTTCATTAAACACGAGATCAACAGCTATTTTTGCAGCTGCTGTTTTCCATTGGATTTTAAATATTCATGCTCTTGCTTATCTTAATAATTCAAAATCGTCTAAAGGAGATTACTGGCTTATAAATCAGGCTAAAAGAGGATTCTATATTTGTACCATTCCCTGATTTCCACTGAGGGCTTTCCTGTCTATACTAATCTAGTCATGGCTACATGGCTGAATCATCGCATTTTTCAAACTATAATGTGGTTCATTTCTCATTTCTAAACAGAGCTCTACAATTCCAGATGCTACTAGCTTTATCAACCGGACGTCTCTCCATTTGAATGCTGTTCCTAAGCAACAGAGTACTGCCGGTTTTTTTCATTCGGGTGTCAGCACAGACTACATGACAGATGTTGACCTATTTATTCTTCTTCCTTCTAAACCCATGGAATTTTGCACCAGTCAACTTGTGAACTTAGCATCAGATACAGAATGATTGGGTGAAGCTAGATATGCAAAGCACCAAGCTCTGCTGCTGCTGTTTAGAGATGTCACACCATAGCACAAAGCATTATGGGTAATGAGAGCACTCATAATCACTCATTTGTTATAGAGCTTGTTTAACACAACGCTACTTTCTTCTTCTCCGGCGTAGTATATAGTGTATATAGTGGGGTCTTACCTCAATCAACAACTATCTCTGTGGGGAATTATACAAATAATCATGAATTCAGAATTGTCTCATTTTTATATAGTCGTTCAAATGACATTAAAAAGGCTTGTCATTTTAAAACAAGAAATTATTTATGTTATAAAATTGGTATGATCCATTTAAACATTTTGTGATCGTTTGAACGATGTGGGAGCCACAGGTTACTGTATTCTCAGATTTTAGTTCACAACAAGGTTAGTATGTTTCACCCTAAAGGCCAGACCCAAAATAACCTCAGTACCTCTCAGGGTGAAATGGGAGCGCTTGATGTTTGAGTCAGGAAGACAGCAAGACAACATGCATTTCATGTCATAAGAAAACATAATATTTGAAATAACAAGGTGCTTATAATGAAATGCAAACAAGTCTCAAATGTGAGAATAACATTAAAGTCTAAGACTGCAATGTTTGTTTACATCAAGATGTTTTAAAATTGAAAATTAGCGGTTTGTTTCCTAAAATAGTTTGGCCTGGGGTTCACACATGTAAGTGATCACGGTAGGTAAAAGAAACATGAACCTCCTGCTTTCCAAACTAGTAAATAGCCACACTCAAAATAGATTTCACATCCAGAAAACCACACAGGTCCATTTAAGAGGTAAAAACAGATTTGTATTCATATAACGGCAAACGAAAACCACTATCAAGTCTCTAGAAATACTTGACACAGAAAGAGCTCACAGACCTGCTTGGAAAACCACAGTATTCTTCTTGCATCCTGAGAGCAGCTGAATATTTCGGAGTAAACCCTTTGCTGTCAAACGCACATGGATGTTTGACAAGGAAAGCTTCGGAGACCATATCATCTCTCAAAAACAGAAAAATCCCAGTTTATATCTAATAATGATGATCTAAAAATCAAAGCTATTGCACAAACACTGAAGCTCGATGCTATTATGATCCACTTGACATGGTTTGCTCCAGTATATTGTGCCTTTGTTGACAGGAGCGCTGATGAGCACTGATGAGAAATAGATCAATCAGTACAGCGCGGTAAGAGTTATTCCATTGAGGCCACCTTGGAAAAACCGAAGAGAAGGTAAATCCACCTTAAAAAAAGAATCCTAGACTGTGATGGCTGGAATACACTGAGGGTGAAAGGCTGACCAGTGGTATGTGGAACAGCCCAATAGATTTGATAGGTCAGGAAAAAGAATTTGGTGAAAATCCCTTAATCCTCTTGGTAAATCAAGGCTTCAGCAATTCACCAAAGGCAGAAATCCCACAGCAGAGCAAACAAGCATCTCCACGTTGATGATGGCGGTGCTGTATCATAGCCAAGATGCTCAGACGGGAGCAGAGGGGGATGGGATGGGAGAAAAGAGGGTGGGAGGAGTGAACATGATCGCTGCAGCCAATGAGAATTCAGTCTCAACCTCTACTTTCCAACCACCGGCAGTGTATCCAGCAATGGCATGGCAGAGATGACAGCCTGCTCATGGCAACGTTTCTGTCTGATGCTGTAAAAAGCGATGCAGGCATACCGCTCTGACAAAATGTGTCCTTATGACCGAGCACAGTATATATTAAGGATATAACACAACATATTTTTTATCAGATTAATCAAAACTGACTGTCAAGACAATGTACAAAGCAAAAAGACAGAGAGCATCAGCTATGAATACAATTGTATTTGAGGGTCAGTGTGTAACTCAGGCCAAGATATGAGAACACAGATTAAAACCTTAATCTAATATTTACAAGGACATTGTTAAATTTAAGGATAAACACTGTAGAAATTAGAGCCTGAATATTCTTCTCTAGATAAGTGAAACCACATCTGATTTACACATGTAAATGACATATTACATATTACAACTTTAAACATGAAATTAAGAAGTCATCAGGAGCTTCTGCTCTCAAAGCTGAAATGCATAATTTCCATTTAACACGAAAGAAACGATGCCAGCCTAACTGCTGGTTAAAGCTTAATTTAATTTCATTCACTTTCAATGGTTAGGGTTAAATGGCCTGAACTGATCTCTTTCATGATCTTGAAATATTCAAAAAGTGATTAATATTTCCATTTATAGTTTTGTTTGTGTTAGCTGTGAACAGTAACATATTAAGAAGGACAGAGACAGGTCTAATACGAAAAGAGATCATCAAATGGGGTTGGTCTCTTAATAATCAAAGTAGAATTTGTAAAGTAATCTATTCTTTTATTATATACAATCACATAAATCCAAGCAAATGTCCTTAGCCATGTTTATATTTTCATGAGGACAGGGAATAGCTGTAATAAACCAATCTGATATTCTTTTAGAACTGTGCTGAAAGAAAGAAAAGATGAGAACACTCTTACCAGCTCCACCTGAAGGTAGACGAAGTTTTGCAAAGGCTGTTCTTTTCAGTGGAGTGAGAGTGGAGTTTGAGGCTCCTTTACTGGTGAAGGCAGCAGGTTTGCATGCCGAGGTTAAAGCTGTTACAAAAAGATCCGCATGAGAAAAGAAGCCACAATGACTCTGACCCATAATGAAGCTAGAATTCTGCCAAATGACTAAAAACTGTTGAATTGCAGCTAGCTATAAGTAAGGGGACTTTGAAGGGGGTTTGGTCAAACTATTTGATCATATTACTCAAAGTGCAGGAAAAGATAGACATTCTAAAGTTCAATCAAGATCAGACAGGGTCAATCAATGAGCTTTTATCACTGAGTTACAATAGTTATTTTGTAGCCGAGGGGGGTGAAGGTATTTAATCACTCTCAAACCAAGTGCGGCTTGAGGGGGCAATTTGCTTAAAATGGTGTGAATAAGAGAGAAAAGATGGGGAAATCAATATGGTTTCAAGGCAGTGATTTGACAGTTGGGAATTTAAAAAAGAGGATCTCTGATCAAATTCTATGCTCAAATAATTTAATTGAAATGAGAGGCTCTTTCTTGTATAAAATTCAGTCCATGTATAGTGTCATGGTTATGAAAACAAACACCAATTATAAAAATATAAAAATAAAAGTGTGTGTGCGTCTGTGTGTGTAGAGGAGGAATCTCACTTTGTCCGATGTTCTTTCCAGGTGTTGAGATGAGTCTTGCTTTCAGAGCAGATTTGAATGGAGTTTGTTTATATGCAGGTCCTCCAGAAACTATATAGAGTTAATGAAGAGGTGTTGGTCAAATACATATATACATATATAATACATACATACAAATAAAAAAAAAACATATAGTACGTATATTGTTTTTTAGTTTAACAGGCATAACCTCAATAGCTGTAAGTCAGTTATTCAGAAAATGTCATATTATTGCAATCATACAGAGATAAATAAAGATTGGATTAATTTGAACAATATCTGGGAAATGTAACTAAACCATAACTAAATTAGCATCAAACATCAGCCATTTTGTGTCCTCTTCATGTAATTAATTAGAATATCTGAAAATGCTTAGAATCACAACAATGACTGTTTTGGATACTTTGGAAACATGGAAACCTCTCGTATGAATTAACTGCTAATCATAATCATAAGTCTCACTTACTTTTCCAAAGCTTCCTGTCATTTCCATTATTAAATGCTGCTAACAAAGGGATAATACAAAAGCGATATGATCCAACAAGCAGACATGTCATGAGGGTAAGATCACAGCTGGACGCTGCACTGCCATATGCCATCAAAGATGAGTTGTTAAAAACATGAGCAGGAAATTCAGTCCATGTGCAGCTCCGGAGTCCAGTATAACCAGCCATTGTTGTTCAGTGTGAAAAGGAAAAGAAATAAACTGCTCCTTGTGTTGCCGCGGACAATGTCAGTTGTAGTGTGTCTGCTCTCTCTCCTCCAGGCTACGCTGTGTGTGAACTAGAGTGGAATAGACCTTGTTGCCCTGACAACCACACAACCCCCTGTTTGGAAAACAGGTTCTCTCAGCCAGTCACAGAGCTACAGTACGTGTTATTGAAAATTCGGAACACTGAACCTACTGAACGTATTTATTGAGCATACTACATGCCCACAGTCTAGAACCATTCAAAGATCAACAGAAACAAATTCATGTGGAGTTCAGCTAAATCATTAGAGTTTCATTTGATAGACATGCGTAGTTATCATTTCTCTTGGAAAAAACCCAAAATGAAGAGATCTGAAATATGTTGGAATGTTTTGAGATGCCAAGCTGCATTTTAGTGGATATAGAAGCATTAAATCTGGGTGAGATTTGCCTCAGGCAGATTTATAACCCTAAAGTAGGTCGCACGGTCAGACAGCAGCCCCTCCCCTCCATGAAAAGATGAGTCCTCATGAACTCTAATGAAAACTGTGTCCTGACCCTTGACAACAGCCTGCACTGCACGATGCAAATAGTGTCGATGCATGCTCAGGCTGAACTTTTCATTTCTAAAACAATCTAAATCTTTGTTAGGCTCACCTGCTGTGTCTCCAGCTGCTTCACCTTGATCACCCCGAAAAGGCCCGGGGTTCTTGCGTGGTAGTCTAGAAGCAGAGGTAACGCGAGGGCCCATAAAAGATTGAGTGGGAGTCTGAGGGTATTGGGATCCATTATGCTTGGGTTTAACACTTGGTGCCGATGCTGTTCCTGGGGATGGATCTTCTCTCTGACCCCCTGGGAGGCAATGGAGCACACATAACATCATTAGTACAATCGGTACAAGACTACAGCTCATGTTGTTCAAGCTATAATCAAGCCTAATCAACAAGCAAAAAGTATGGGCATTTTATTTCATGCATAGTTTTTCTGACTCCATTTTTACAGTTGGGTTTTATTTCATAACATTGACTGATTCATTACTGCACATTTGGTACTTAATATTACAACTTGTACAGTTACTCTTTTATCATGTTAATCCTGGGATCCATTTATGGTCAGATTCCGTGTTTACGATCTTATTTAATCTATAAAACAGTATTGACGCCACTTAGTTCGTGTTTTTGCGCCTACATCATTTTATATTATCTTGCACACTACTCTGTTCTTGAAGTTACATTTTTTACACCCCCCTTACCAACCTGCAATTTACATATCTATCTATCTATTAATCTATCTATCAATCTACCTACTATCAAAAGTATCATTATTTCTACCCATGTTAACTAATTACAACAATAATAATAATAATAATAATAATAAGTGAGAAGACGTTTTAAGAAACTACTTCACTTACATTTCAGAGCAGAGGGTGTATTTACAAGACAAAATATTGCTAATATTGAATGAAATAAGGATCCAAGAGGCTTACCTTCTTTCATTTTCTGTCATTTCAATGACACCAGATCAAACATTTGATCAACCAAATGATAAAGTTGTAAAGTGTTTAAAGCCAAAAAAGGTATCCAATTGGATTATCGCTAGAACAAGAGAATGTTACATCTTTTTTCTGTGCGTGCTTATTTAAACAGCGTGCTCTGACTTAATCAGTGTTTGTGAGCTAAAAACCTCCCTTTCCTTCCTCTCCCGTTTCTACTCATACAGATGGTTTCCCATCAGAGGAAGAGTCCCCCCCTTCCCAAATCACTCCTCTTACTGTGAAGAGCAGTCAGGCAGAGGAAGATAGCCGTTTATTCCCAAGATAGAGGTAGAAACCAGAGTTGGCATCTGTATCCAACACTCTTCCTGTGGAACATTGCTGAGCTAATCAGGAAGGCAACAGTCAGTCCATGAAAGGACCTAATCTCTATCACCCTCTGGTGGGGAGGCAAATGTATAACATGCTGAATTGTTCATGAGTTTTACTGAACCAATCTGTCATGGAATCTGTATTCCTGCTGTACAAGTAAGAAACATCTATCTCTTGCATTCCCTTAATCCTCATTGGCCCTTAGAGGGCAAAACATATCAGTGTATCTGCTGTGTTTCCATAGTACAGAGAGCAAAACAGCTCCAACACTATTCTCAGTTTGCACAGAGAAAATAGCTAGGTAATCATTAGCTTCCTGCTTAGTCATTGGCAGGTCACAGACCACACAGTTAGTGCATATTGAATTTGACCTCCTATCAGTGTTTATTTGGAGAAATGATCAAGACATATTTCCCCTCCAAGAAAACAAATTTAGGAATAACAATCACAAATATCAGATGTCAATCTCATTTTGAACTTTTTAACAACGAATTAAATCCTACCTGTAATTCCCTTTTGCGTGGACTGGGGTGTCTGGGCTGTCTGCCTCTGCCTGGCTGAGAGAGTGACTGTTCTGGGACTGATTGCTGGTGGTGCTGCTGTTGTTGTTTGTCTCGGAGATGGCTGTACTCGAAATCTGCTCTTGCTCTCACCCCCTGCCGATTTACTGGACTCTCCCTGCAAAGACATTTAGGACGTTAATCACTCAGACCACACTAACACTCTCCTTCAGATCCCCACCAACTCCAACCAGAACAACAGGAATTACTTATTGTGTCAACAGAATAAGCTATATGAAAATGAATATCAATCGTCGTTGAAAACAATTAATTGATTCTCAATTCATTTGAATTTTTACATAAAAAGTCTGCACATTGTAAGTCTGCACTCACCAACAGGCTGATCTTCCTGAGCGATCTTGAGGTGTTCTCAGGTTGTACTTCTATTTTTTTCTGTGAGGAACTGGTCACGTCCCATGGTTTGATCCGGCCCAGGTGGCAGTTAAAGCTAGTAGAAACTCTTAAAGTTGTTCGCTTTTCTTTGGAGGGCCTGTTTGATGAGGAGGAACTATCTGATGAGCAGCGAGTTAGTATCTTTTGGACAAGAGACTTGCCCTGACCTTGAGCTGAGCCTGACTTGACCTCAGTTTTGTTTGGTTGCTTGATGAGAACAGGTTTAGATTCTTTTTTGCAATCAGGAGATTTTTCCATGGATGAGAAACAGAATGTTTGGTTGGTGTCCGCTTCTTTACACGAGGCAACCTGATGTGTTTCATTACCGCCATTACTGCTTTGGATCTCTGAAGCATTTATACTGGAGGTTGTGCGGTGGTCCACTGGGGTCACTCGACTCTTGTCCCGTATATCTATAGCACTTTGTCCACATGACTGCCTCGTTTTCACATTCATGTTTGCAGATCCTATATTTTCTGGTTTCTGAGTATTATTGTCCGTTACAGTGTTGGTAAGGACCACTGGAGCGCTGCTCCTTCCTGTGGCAGAGCTCATTCGGACGGGAGCTGCTCGACGTATTTCAGTGTGTTTATTGGTCACATTGCCTTGTGGTGGTTTGTGTGGTGAAGCAGGACCTGGCACTGTGCTAGTCAAAATTTTAGACTTTACGCTACTCAAGTCTGACTTGGGGAACTTCTTAGTTTCCAATTTTTTTACTTTTCTGGCTTGGGGTGGCCATCCTGCAAACAATGGTTGTTTCTTAGTCGCAGATTTTGGCTGCTGTTTCACGGGGTGGAGCACAGGGCTGCTTGCATTTTCATTGCAGGGAGACTCTGACAAAGAGGGGGGGTTCAGGATCTTGTTCTCAATGTTGTGCACTGGTGTAGACATTTTCACATCCTTGTCAGTTTCTTGCATAGCTGACAGAGAGGACACAAAATTCTTCCTTTGCTCTGGTGTAATTGCAGCAGGGAGCTGGGCCAACACCTCTGCTTCAACAGGATCAAAACGAACCTCTTTTCCACTACCTACAGAAGAGGGCTCACACACGAAGGTCATGAAAAGACGTGTGTCTTTCTCATTTGGCAGAGCCATGGGAGAGCTGTACGTTCCCATATCATTTTGCTCAGAGGGGGTGTCCAAGTTCTCTGCCTGAGTGAAAGTCATGCCAAGACACGGATGACCGACGTTTTCATCCATGACTCTTTCCGTCGTTTTTTCATGGATGTCTAGCAGACTGGCTGACAGATGGTTGGATTCAGCAGTGAAAGCTGCAAGGCCAGCAGCTGGAGAAATCGATGACTCCTCCAGGGATGAGACTATCGGGAGTGATTGGTCTTCCAGACAGAAGCTGCTCCTCCTCATCAACATTTCTCCAGAACTCAGAGAGTGCCAGTCATTCTCAGTGGAGCTTCTACGGGAAGTCTCACATGAACTCAGGTGACTTTCCATCCCAGCTGAGTCTGGAGTGGTCACTGCGCTGTTGGTGGCATCCGCTGTGTTCATACTAAAAGCGTGGCACTTCTCTGAGACCATCTCTTGGCTGCTGATCACACTCAAGTTATTATTCACGAAATTCATGCAGCCATCGACAGGTGTGGCCATAAACGTTTGATTCAGATATGTGCTGACATCACTGAACACAATGTCCTGTGGTGAGGTGTTGTTGTCCTGGTTCTCCCCAAAGGATCCTTCAGCGAGGCAGCATTGCAGCACGTTGATGTCAGGGGAGAGGCCTGCTTCTCTGTCACTCAAGTTGGAAATACTGCTTTCAGAGTCAGGTGATGGGGACATGGACGAGTGAATGTAAGGACCATCAGGTAAGAGATCTAGTTGCAGGCCTCTGTGTGGCACAGGGAGCGCACTCTGAACTTTGTCGGTGGACATGATGAAGGTCTTATTAGACATGTTGTGGATTCTGACGGGATTGTCCTTACTTCAGTTCTGAATGACCTCACATTCAACGACCACCCATGTTAGCCCTTGAATTTGATGATCCCACCAGAATATCTGTAACAAGGAAGAAAAATGGTTATTAAAGCAAACTGCTATGTATACTTTGGCAAGAGTTAAACAGCAGATACACCAAATAGAGAAACAGGCTTTTGTTCAGATAGAGAACAATCTTCCTAAGTAAGAAAGAGATACTTGGGGTTGACCTGCGAGCTGTTTGGGCTAACAGCTGACAACTCTAAGAGATGATGAATAATTACTTGACCCATGATTAAAAAGCTCATCATGATAATGCTTAGACAATACCATAGTGCAAGTCATTGTGTCCTAGCTTGGCTGCAAGACTGTTGTATATCAGGTTACCTCAGTATCTGCTAGCTTTCCATTGCTTGACTTATTCCATCTTTTCCTTGAAGTATACTTGAGAGCACAGCCAAGAATGACTAGAAAATAATTACTATAAGAGACAGCTGTCTCAACAAAATGTTGGTTTCATAAAAGCTTAAATATGAGACTAGAAAAACTGCCATGCTTCTCATGTGAAATGAGAAAACATTTGTCACACATTAGAAGTAAATGTCATAAATGCTGTGTTGAGTACTGGTGAATTCACTTAAGCTGACTGACTAGCGAAGCAAGCCGACCACCACAGCAACAACACCACTATTGTGTTACACACCAACAGAGTGTAGGGTATCAGGTCATCCAAAGCATGAAAATGTTACACAAAGGAGGCTGCAGATACTATTGTGTATTTAAGACAAGACTGTCGATATTTTAATAATCATTTTAATGATTGATGATGATGAGGAAGGATGGACAGGATCTGCGCTTCAGACAACTACAGCTCACAGTGAAGAAATTGGACCACACAATGCTGATCTGTACAGAAATACTGATTGGTAATTTAAGAAAGGATTAAATTTTAATGAGCAACATCTAATTCCTATGTTTCCAGGCTGATACAAACTTTGACAGGTCTGTCATAGTGAGCGCTACCTGTATGATTTACTACCAAAATATCCATTTGTTAATATTGTTATTCAAACAATATACAATGCAGTATACAAATGGTTGACACCTAATTTGGTAAGATACATCAGGTCTGTTTAAAAGTGCGGCACACATCTTCTGGAATTGGTGCACGATGCCCTGTAATGAAGTAAAAAGGATACTAATGATTAGCAAAAATTATGTTTTTGCAATCTCTTTGAGTATTGTCCAAGACTATGACTTGTTTTCAATTAACATGCTTGAAATTATATTATGGTATGTAATTCATTGAAAAAATATTAAAATATGAATACATTTCATAATAGTTTTTAGGTGCAGCCCTAAACAAAACTGTATTTACGTCTCTTACTTTTATGCTCTAATGTCTTCAAGCACAATTGTTCAAAGTCAGAATTAGAAGAACCTATAACACATACCAGTCTAGCACATGTATTGCACAAAATTATATTGATATATTATATATACAAGACACTTTGAAAAGGACACACAATCACTCATTAAAATTGAATTTTATAGTTGTGCGTGGTCTATTATGGAATCACTTCAAAATGTTGATTACAAATATGTTCAGCACAAGTGACATGGCTGTGCATATTGTTTTGTTTATCATGAGTTCAACCACAACATACATGAAGGAGTTCTGAGCTGAAACATTCCCTACTGTTACTTTGCTCTCTGCGATCATAATGAACACATAAATAATACAATAGCTAACAGATAACATATCAACCTGCCCTCCTCTTATCAAGTCCTGCCGAAACACTCGAAGCAGCTCTGCTTTAATCAAGCTAGCAAACAGTCCAGCACACCTAATGTAGATTACAACACATTCCATTGTAAATAACAATCTCTGAAATCAAAGTGCACATTCCTGGCACACCGCTGTGCACAGTGAACCCTGGCAAAAAGAGTCACTCCCACACCACTGCAGTATTGCATATTAAGACAGGAAACACAAATGCAGAGCAGCAGCACCACTGGTGTAATCGTGACTGGTGTATTATGTAAAAGAACTGCACCTGAGAAAAGTCATGACTTGACAATGAATGCTGCGGCAGCACTGAGCTCACAAACAACAACAAGCAAGAGCAAATACACAATACAAAGGTCTATGAGACCAATAATTCACAAAATAACGATCTAAGGAATGAACTGAGATGATACCTCTGCTCTGGTCCTCTTCATTAATTGATGGCCGTGGAGACGACAGAAAAGCCTCTGCAGTCAGAACAGCAGTGTTGCCGGCTGTATCAACTCAGATTACTCAGTTTTCGCAGGTTCAACCGTCTCGTTTTACTCTCTCAGAGACAATCTCATTACTGGGTTACTTCCAAAGCTCTAAATCCAGCAAACTGAGTAGGTAGTGGAATGCGAGTCAGCTTCAGCCAGGCAACAACAGTCCCCGTCTCTCCTCTGCGTCCTCGTGTTCAGTCAGCCGTGCATCAGTAACATCACAGGCTGAGAGAGGGTGTCCCGGTTGTCTGTGTTTTTCCCTCCCTCCTCTGAGGTTCACATGTCCAGCCGGCCAACCGAAGCAGCGGATCAGCACTACTCTTACACCACGTCCTTTTGACATATAGCGACACGGACTTTGCTGCCTGCTGCATGTGTCAGGGTCCAAGTCCATGAGGAGTTCCCCACCCAAGTTTACAGAGGGAGCATGCAAGAAGGAGAGCAACATGTTACTCTATCCATGCTGAGCTCGGTGCAGTGGGAGTGGCCTTGGCCTGCCAGGCTGAGTTGGCATTCACTGTTGCTAAGCAGCCAAAGTCTCTCTTTTATGAAGGAATGGATAAGGCAGCTTTTTTAGACAGGGATAAGTGAAATGTGGAACAATGTGATTAGAGGCCTGGGTGTAGGTTCTAGTTACACTGAACATTTTCCAGTATAGAAAACAGCCACTGCTTAAGTAATAGCTCACTCATTCCTTGGTGGCATCACATACTCCAATGTCAGTGTACGGTGGCTTGTAGATATCCAGCGACCGTCCATTGAAAGCGTCACTCCCTGACGTCACGGGCTCATGTTGTACACAAACAACTCGACACATGATCCTGACACTCCAGCAGTGGTGTGACACCACAGTCTAAGACCCCTAAGACCCACGCTATTTCTGCTTAATCTATACAAGGCCCCTGTCCCTGGGAACTACAGTCTAATCTTAACCACAGACAAGACGTAAATCATTGTACAGAGTATGCACACCAACTCTCCAGGTTTCCAGTTATAGAATCGGACCGACATCTACAAGTGGTTTTGGTTTCAATAGACCATTAACCAAACACTAGTTTAAAAATAATCCAGGTGATGGTTAAAGTTGCAGTATGCAGGGTTTGCCAGTTGGCATTTATAAATATGTTCGTTTTTCCCTGCCCAGCAAATGATGGACTTGTGCGTGCACAACGTACTGCAAGCTACACTTCGACATGAACAAGCGTATTAGGCTAAGTACCCAAGTGTACTTGCTCCAACACCTGCTGCCCAGAAATGCTTCATTCACTGCAAAATAAGGAAGTGAGAAGGAGCAGGCGGAGAGCAGTGTGTCTAAAACACATCACCAGACATGTAGCTGCTGATTACAGGAGGGATTACTTTTGAATGAGTCTGTTGTCATTGTGGGGGGGGGGGGGGTGGGGGGGGGGGGAATCCTGCATATTATAACTTTAATAGAAATAGCTTCTGTCAAAGATTCACAACCTGGATGTGGGACCATACAGTTTGGTGGTGTAATTAATTTGACTAGGACAAAAAAAAAAAAAGTCATTTTCAAAACTGGCTCAGATGAGCTGTCAACACAAGTACTGTGCGTCTTGAATGAGGTCTCACACAGTACTTTGTATTCCCTTAATGGAATCCAATGCAAGTTACAACCTTCAAACTCTATTACACACTTGAATATCAAGGGACACGGCTACAGAACAATACTACTGGCCCGTTCCTGAAACCCCTCAGGCACAGCGCAGACCCACTTGAATGGCCCCTCTCTCTTTGCCTTTCCATGGATGACTGGACATATCAGTATCACACAACAGTGACCAGTTATGTGTAGACTGTGAAGCCATCGTGAGGCATGCACACAGTCGCCCCACATGGCAGAGGGACAGCGGGTCAAACTGGGGGATTCCAGCCAGCAAGCAAGCCACTGGGGACAAGGCTGTCCTCTGTAAAGCGCAGGGGGACAAGTCCACAGCAACAAGCTCAACTGCACTGTCCTCTGACAGGCATCACTCCACGCAGTCGGCTCTGCTCAAGGAGACATAGCAGACAACTGATAGACTGGTTTGTCAGATCACGTGTGGTCATCAACCGGTGATACACACTCTTGATATGCGAGTGACATGTCAAGGAGAAGATAGATAATCTCAGTGTGGGGCCTCCTCCCGCCCAGTTGCCTCTATAATTAGATCAGGAGTAAACATAGGATGACGCTACAAATGGCAGCGAAAACACTCCTTCATAAATAAGACCACCGCTGGTTTACACACGGGAGACCACCGACGGGTTACAGAGGACTTTAAACGATGACGTAACTAGATTTGATGTTAAAGGGCCCCTGTGTTAGCCCGCGTGTATTTTATTTTATTTTATTTTATTGGGGGCTTCAAACACGTAGGTGTAACACAACACCTGCTCAACATGTAAACCCGGGAAAACAAAACAAAGGTGGAGGACAGCAAATAGCGGTTCAGCAAAAAAAAAAAAATTAGCATTTCGATGCTAATTAGCCAACAAGTTAACTGAGGGGGGCGACGTTAGTTACTCTGAGGAAGGAGTTTAACGTGTAGGTACAATAGTTAAACAAACAACGTGGGTACATGTTTGGGGGTGTACGTGCAAAATGTCTTACCGCTCGACGAGGCTTTATACGCTCGGGAGTTACATTCATACAGCACAGTTCTCTATTTAAGAGAAATCAACACGTGAACTGCCACCGGCACGAGCAGCGTTGACGGGAGCGCGAGGCAACTCACCGCTGAGGCGCTGATCATTAACACATCTCACCTGCGTCACTTTTTTCACAACGTCAACAAACCAGTGCGGTGACACACAACTACACACACCTCACTCTGCACGGATGATGATGATGATGATAATAATAATAATAATAATAATAATAATAATAATAATAACAGCAAAAACAATAATAATGATAATAATAATAATAATGATAATACAGAATAGAAGTAGTAATCATAAAATAATAATTGTTGTGTTTTGTTGTGTTTTATGATTAATTTTCAATAAATAATGAACCATTTGTTAGGAAGTAAACATGTAGTGTTCAAGTGGAAACGTTTGGTTTTGGGACTTTGACTTAACGGGGCACTTGGCAGCTCAAATGGGCCATTCAGATGCATCAGCACCCGGTTTTAAAGGTACACTAGAGAAGATTGAGTGGCATCTCGTGGTGAATTTAAAGATTGCAGCTTAATTTCCCTAACCTAAACATTCTCAACACTTCAGTCTTCAGTTATTTCAAAACTGAAAAGGCATTTATTTTGTCCATTCTGTGCAGATGTAAAAACATGGTTCTGCAACATGGCAGCTGTTCAGTAAATGGACCCTTCGCCTGAAATGAACACATTTGCTTTGGAGGACTGCTATTTGAACATTCAGGTGAAAATATACTCATGAAAACACTAACATCATTGGAATATTTAATTTTTATTAATTATTTTATAAATAAAGACAGAAAAATAGATTTAAATCTTACACACCTGGGCCTTTACAGAATCTGCTCAGCCTCAAAGTTTGGTCATTAGGTCATGCTTGACTGCTGGGCAAATTTCACAGAGAACGGTGGAGTAGTTACACTTCCAACAGTCAAGCAAGGGTTGACTTGACCTCCTTGATAGAGAATCATCACCTTCCACTCTTATGTGTGCCATCTGATTTATTTTACAGCCGCACAAACCAACCAGTTGATACCATCAGTTTAATGTGTCAAATCTGAGTGTACAATAATTAAATAATTACATGGCTATACAAACCATATTATGCTGGGCAGCAAATCTATGTACAATGTAAAAAGTGCATTGTGTTAAAAGAAAGAACATATGAGCACACAGAATCCTCGTAAAAGGTCAAAAGGCAAACAGAGCCATGAATCAAAGGAACCCTTATGCTTTAGGATGAGCAATCTCAATCAAATGTACAATATTTATTTATATGATCATATCTGCTTTTGTTCCTGCATTTCAGAGTATATTACTGTGCTTGGGAATCAAAACACACAATCAGGAAATGTGTACACTCCATTGGTTTTGTCTAAAACAAACAGAAAAGTGTGTCCAGTAACATGGCAAAGGACCAGACAGTGTAATGTGAGTTTCTCTTCCAACTGCTATGTACACCTACAGGTCCCGTTTCCTCTCATTGTGGTCGAATGAAGAGCAGGAAATTAACAACAAATGAAGCAGTCTTATTTTTCAGTCAGGCTGAAACAGATTGTATTACATAGATTGGTGCAGGACGGTATCACAGACTGATATATGAGGCCACTAAGTGCATAAGACAGGATGAGCATACCAGACTAGAATAAGACATGATCATTGTTCCAACATCAGTTTGAGGCCACATGGCTGCTTTCTGTGACTTTGGGTATGAGGAGGGGCTCGCTCTCTAGTGGACGAGTCAGCGTGCACACTTTCAAACAGTGGGGGGCAAAGGAGGGAGGCAGGAGCAGCAGCAGCAGCAGCATGTCTTCCAGGGATGATGATGCTAAAGCAAGGAAAGCGGTTTCCTTTGATGTCCATTGGGAGGCAGAGTTGAAGAGGTGCTCCCACTCCTTGTCCTTTTATTTCCTTTCTCTCCCTTGTTTTGTTCTGTGCCTGCTCTTCTCTCAGTGAACACAGCTTGGCCAGCTGAGGCCTCCGCAGGCGGCAGAGACAATGATGTAGAGGACAACCTGAGAGGGGAACATGCACAAGTTCATTTCCTGCGCAAGTCTGACAAATCACAGAGTGAACGAGACATGAGCAACTCTTACACACACTATCAAGGATAGACTTCTTAGAGATATCATCTAAAGATTTGAATTCAAAATAAAAAAGGATCAGCACAGCTACTTGACATTCAATTGCTGCCAACACAACCAGGACATTTCTACTATATCTTACATATTGCTATATCTATAACGCAAGTTCACAGTACCCGATGTTTAACCCAGATTTGTTAGCTCTGGAGCAAGTTTCTTACAATGGCTCTCAAGTAGTTTGCAGTAGGCCATCACCATGTGTAAACTCAAATGTGTAATTAGAGAGGCTTGCTGATTCATCGTGGACAGATTTTCAACCTCTTAGAAATCTAGATGGACTCGCTACCGACGCCAGCTGGTCAGAGTGCAGGAAACAGCATGTACAGTTAGAAGGTACCCCCTTGATTTTCTAAACTGCACAAGTCTGCAAGTCTTAAAGCCTGAGTTGCTTCTGACACCAACATTAGAAATGCTACTAGGTTTGGATTCTGTCGAAACGTAGGCCAGCTCATTTACAGTACTTTCACATTACCAGCCATATTGTTCAATTCTGCTTAACTTTCAATTCATTACAGTGGAGCAGGTCAATGAAAACCATGCTCACTGCATGCGTGCAGCCATTAAGTTGCATGGATTTCAATTTGACCTTTCTCACTCGTGGCGCACAGCCAGAGATTTTTTTAGACATGTGAAACTAGGATCACATGCAAAAGTGACGGACCGATTTCAGAGGCTAATTTCTGAGTCCACACAGAAATGTACAAAAATGTAGACGAGTCAAATTAACAAAAAAATGAGCCTGAGTAATTTCACCCTCGTGAGGGAGTGTTTCCGTAAGTTAGGGGACCGGTCAAGGGTTTCTCTTGGTGAAAAACGGTGGGGCCCCAGATCACATGACAGCATGTCACGTAGTTTGAACTTAGGAAAGAACAATGCTTGCAATGAATTTTTAGCCGATAATCTGACGGAAATTCCTAAAGAGTTACGGAGGCCCATAGTTTAAAAATTAAAACAATTAAGTACCTAAACATTCTGGTTATTATTCTGTTAAGGAAAATTAAACTATGATAATACTCCATATTTGGACGAGGATGGATTAAACTGCTTCCATTAAACAAAGCCAGTCATCATTTATTGTTTGTACTCACCAGGCACACCAGCACAACGACAAAGGTCAGCTTGAGGTTCTTCATGCACATAGCTCGTGCCAGGTTACGACTCGTTGTTTTGAATGTGACCGTCTTCAAGAGGATAAAGAGAAAAATAAGATTGGTGCCAAGTTGAATGCATCAAAAGGGATTAAACCAAAGCCAAATACACTCACTGAATCAACCAGATTTTCTGTCTTGTCAATCAGCAACTCCAGCTTCTCTCCTCGTTGAGCTACCAAGTCTGTAAAAAGACAGTAGGTTAACACCAAAGCTCCAGAGTGAGGTGGTTAACATCATACTTTGACTGAGACAGTGATCATTCAGCTTTTACCTGTATTTTTTTTGCCTCTAAAAATGTACTATCTTTTAAAATAATATTGGCCTTCACAGGTGCTGCATGATGAGGAAGTCACTGATGCCTCACATGAATCCAGTAGACTTTCAATCCACATAATGTCAGTTTGGTTCAGTTGTACCATCACATGAGACAAGTCATTTCTTCATGGTCTTGTAATTCAGCTGAAATGAGACGGTGTACGAGGACGACCGAGAGGCTGACCTATGTTGCGGACCATGATACCCTTCAGATCATCCACTTGCATCTGGTTCTCGGCGATACGATCTGATCCACGAGGGTCCGAGTGGTGTTTCTACAGAGAAATGGGAGGGAAAAGCAATGGATATCTGTGAGCATGGTGAAGACACAGAGCTCTCACAAGAAAGGGCTACTTTGTATGCTCACACTCACCATCTGAGCTGCCAGTGCTGAGGAAAACTCACTGTTCATGGCATAAGGCAGCGCAGTTTGTGCGCGAGACCCATACGTGGTCTGGAAACGTTTCTTCACTTCACTGAGGAAGCTGAACGCACGTGACCGCTCGAAGTCCTTTCACACACAAGGAAAAAAAAAATGCTAAAGTTATATATAAACATAACAATCTAGTGAAATGACAAGTTTTTTTCTATTACAGTACGATTAGGACGGTAATGTTACAGGAATTCATGCTGATGGCAAAATGTGCATTTGAAAAAAATTATGGTTGGCTCAATATTCAATCACATTATTACAGTTTACTGTATCTATGTATGCAGCACTTTCTGGTGCGAAGTTAGTGTTTTCACTGTTGATGTTGAGACAAGATCAAAACAACACAAGACTAAGGATAATAAGCACAGAATAAAATAGCGATAAGTCAACCAAATAAGCATTAAAACAATCTACATAAAACAATGAAATTTAAGACATATTTTTTTACATGCAAAGTGTACTGCACACACAAGACAATTAGGTTTAGTCACGAGGTCAGGTGTTTAGGAAACTGGTGAGTTTTATTTGCAATAGTGCTAAAATTAGAAGTTACAAAGTCCTTTGAACAAAGTGGAGGAGGGGAGTTGATGCAGTGCCAAAAGAACAACATAACAAAACCAAAGAGGGCCTCACTAGCTCTATGTGAAATAAAATAATTCAACAAAAACCCTGGCTAACTCATCTAATGAGATTCAAAACCTTTACCAAAATGCCACATATAAATGATCAAATAGTGTAGAAGGATCAACAAAAGGCTCCAGTGAAAGTGATTTAAATGTCTTCGATACAGGTCATTGGACGGGGATTTCCAAAGCAGTCTTGCGTGCAAACGCCAGGATTTCAGAACAGAACAACTCATAAAGGAAGCAGTAAATCAACATGGTGTGTGACTCGGCCCCACTACTTTATAGAGTTGTGCATGTGATTTTTACGAGTGCCACTATAGTTATCTGTAAAATCTTAAAACCAGTTCTGACACTGTCAGATTTCGGTAAAGAGAGGCTACGATAGGGAAGATGTATTTGTGTCTTTGAGAAATTGAATGATCATTACATTTTGAACCATGAGAAGGTGCGAGATATCTGCAAGGCTTGATAACGAACACAAACAAACTCTGCTTGTTCCTTCATTGATTCCTGACCCATTCAGAGTAACATCATTTCAACCATATGTAATTACAGATGACTTATTTTAACACCTTAAACTCAATAGATAATTGTCTGAGATGGTTGTATACTTACATCATCAGTGATACAAAGGTATATGATCCTGTCATGGCAGATGTAATGAAAGAGATAGCTAGGAGAGAAAAGAAATATTTTTCAAAAAAGTCAAAAACACATAATCAAGTGAGGGTGTACAGATGAATTTGAGCTTTCCTTGACTACAAATTCTATATTCTATAAGATATACCGCGGATCATGAGCGGTGCAGTGTGTACGATTTTGGTCATTTGTCACTAAAAGATTACAAAACAATTACATGCAGACATTTTCATGAATGAATAGTCACATAAATGTTTTCGTTTTTTCTCCATGACCCTAAAATGAGCCCATCACTGGAAATGTACATGAGGGGGGGGGGGTCCCTCTCGATGGAGGCTTCCATGTTTTTATAGTAAAAGTGGACGTACTAAACATCACGAGTTTGAATGACAACTGAAGTCTACCGAAGGTTCTCCTGCATGTTCAAAGGGAGAGGTGATGGATACAACATACAACTTGACCTCTAGAGGCCACCAAATTTTACACACACTGCACCTTTAAATAGAATGATATTTAAACTTGTAAACACTGCTTGTGCGTGGTTCAAAGGGCTCAGCGAATTCCATAAATCCAATCTGTAACTGAATGCAGAT
>JAFBJT010011637.1:41275-56222 GCA_016785325.1 Chascanopsetta lugubris | reverse complement strand
AAAAAAAAAAAAAAAAAAAAATCATTCAACATCCCTTTCTTCCCTCTAGTTCTAAATTCATACCACCACAGATGTAGAAAATCTGGGATAAGCTTCACTTCACAACATAGTCTCATCTCACTAAATCTGACCTTCAGGCGGTGGGGGTCCCATCGTCGGTGCAAAGCCCCCCTAACCCAAAAGCAACAATATACTCGTACATAAAGATGCTATACAATTGTTAAACTACTACTACGCAAAGAGATGATTATTCAGTACGAAAGGATACTGTGTTCTAGGGCAGTGATCATCTCGAAAAACTACAAGACAGGTAAGATGTTACACAAAACGTGATAAAGAAAAAAAGTTCATTCCAAGGATTAAAAAAACTGTCACAGCATGCCAACGCATACCCCGCTCCCACCCATCCCACTATCCCCACGGACAAAAGGAAACAAAGGAGAAGCTCCCCACTACGGCTGCTGTCATGGAGCATACCGGCTTCCACACCCGCTGTACAACCAAACCTCATGCTCTGCTTCGAGACGGCAGCTTTAATCTTGCATGAACCCCGAGCGACCACCTGGATGAGGGAGAAGTGAAGACGGCTCAAACTGGAGGGGGGGGAAGGGGGCGGGGGTGGGCTCAGTGGATGATGCAGCAGCTCAGGTCCGTCAGGCTGAAATATTTAGTACCGGAAGAAACGCCAAGCGGACGATGACGACGAAGCTGCTGGCGTAAACGCGTGCCTCCCTCCCCCACCCACCCACCCTCCACTCCCCCGGGCGATTAGCCTGGAGAGGAGGAGGCGAGAGAAAGCCACCGCCACTGGAAAACACTGCCCGAGACTAAAGCACCAATCCCCGAAAAAGCCAAGCTCGCAAACTGGTCAAAGAGAGAGTGACTGTGGCACGAGACACAGCTGTGGATGGAGGAGGATTTCCGTCCATCCGTCCGCACTATGCAGTGCTATCGAACAAACTGATCCATGAGCTGCTTTGGCATGGGAAGAAACACCTGGAAACTGTGCATGGGATAATATACAAATATTTAAATTGCCACGATCCAATCAGAACAACTGATGCAAGTCTGGTTTTACAAAAACAAAAAATGGAATTGTTCTTTTTCTTAAAAGGATCTCTCAGGTCAGCCTTAGAAAGTCACTTGCTGGTGTTAATTGTAAGAATTGTAAATTTCAGCAAATGTGTAATAAGTTTGTTTTTTTTCTACAGAGAATTTACAAGGTAAAAAACTAAATGTACAGGATATTATGAAAATCATTCAAATACATCAATTACATCATTAACAATGGGCTTGTGCTTTACCCAGGAGGAGAAAAAAAGAAAAGAAATCTACCTGCTTACTTTGTTTACCCTAGGGGCCACACTGTGGACCTGCACCAGGGGTGGCAGAGTGGCAGGGGTCAGTTGTCACAGCGTCCTTGGGTGAGGTTGACTTGTCTTTTTATGTTTTATTTTTTTTAATTTTTTGGTAATTCCCCCCAAAAATGGGGTGTCAGAGGGTGTCAAAGGCCCTATGGCTAAGGAGCGTCTCTCACAGAACAGGGGGTTTGGGGTTCCTCCAACTCCAACTCCTCCAACTCCTCCTCCTCCTCCTCCTCCTCTTCTTCATCATCATCATCATCATCGGGGGGGGGGGCCCAGGATGTGAACATGACTACATGAGACCATTCGTGGGGCCACCGATGGGACCCAGTTCAGATCCGCTCTTCATGTAGTACTTTTCTAGCTTGGCCAGAATGTGCTTGCCGTAGGTGTACTTGCGCAAAGTGGCAATGTGAGGCCGGATCTGAAGAGGACAAAGAAGTGAGAAAATTAAAAATCAATCCATTCAATCAAGAAAAAGTGCTGTGTGAATACACTGAAACAGCCGAGTCTTGAGGTCTGATTGTACTTAAACCAACAGATGCATAATTTAAACCTGTCTGTCTTGATTGGATTTCAAGTCTCAAAGTACCTAAACTAATGTAGCTGCAGTGAAATCAATACATCAATCAATGCCTTGCAAAAGTCAATTTTTTGCCATAAGGTCAACTTAAATTAAAGTGGCAAAATGTTGCTCTTATTTGACATCTCACGGTTAGACGCGCCACGCCTCCCCTGGGGGAGTCTCTAAATATAGAATTACAAATTAATCTATTCCAAACTTAAAGGCACAGTGTGTAAGATTTTAGTCATTTGTGTAACTTCTATGAATATTGCAAAACATTACAAATGACAAGGTGTCTTTAACATCAAACAGTCTCTTGCAAAAGAGTCAACCCACCTTGTGCATGATGATTTTGCGCTGAGCAGGTTCCGCCATGTCGATCATTCTTTGGACAACATAGTTGGCATACTGGTCCTTCATCATGGTGTACAGGGCGCTGTGCGGCCCGTCTTTCTGGCAGCACACCTCATCGATCAGCAGGGCTCGCTCGGCGCGCGAAGAGTGGATCACGCACTTCTCCACCACGTTACTGAGGAATGATGAAAACATTGGTGAAACACCAACGCTGATTTGGAGAAAACCTTTATCGCAGACAAGACCAAAAAGTTCCCATGTAAAATCACTCTGGGCTGAATGTGGTTGAGCACTTTCCTTTGGGTATAAATGTCGAGTCGTTACCGGTGGAGAGGAAGTGGAACAAAAGGAGCGGGTCCTCTCTACAGGGACGGCCATGTTTTTACAGTGGTAAAAGTGGACATACTAAACATCTATAGAGTTTTCATGACAACTGAAGTCTAACATCTGTTCTCCTGCATGCTCAGAAGGCTGAGGGTGAGGTGATGGATACAACTATACAACTTCACCTCTAGCTCTCAACAAATCTTCCACACTGCATCTTTAAGAAAGGTCAACTAGCCACAGATGAGACATTTAGAGTAGCAGAGCAGTTTCTCGCTGCTGGAACGTCATGTCACATTCTATCGCGGAAAATCAGAATCAGGCAACCTTCACGCGGTCCCTGCAGTGCGATTGTGGTCGACTTCAAGAGAGAGTGTGTGTGTGTGATGACACTGCTGTGAAGCTGGTTAACAAATCTGCATCACTGAGGTTTCCGGCCTCTGTGTGGGTTTACGTAGCTGTGAGGAAGTTTCCCTTTTTACTCATCTTTGGTTTCTAAAGTCACAACACAATGAGCTGAAACCTTTCCTTCATTTATCACCCTGTTCCTCCTCCTCCTCATCACATCTCAGGCCCAAATGATCTCTTGATTTAATTGGCTGAATGCCAGTGGTCGTGAGGTGATGTACAGAGTACGCGTTTCCTAAACATCTAGAACCATGCCGGCCTGCCATTGAATGATATTTGGCAACGACACCGTGTGAATTACGATGGTGTATTATTGTCAAACAGCTGAAAAGAGATCAAACCATTAATCTCTCAGAGAAAAAAAACCAACAAAAAAAAACCTACCTTGCAAATTTGTGCTGACTCAGGACCAGAACCTTTCCCCGAACCTCTGCCACTATCTTGCTCTTGTCCTCTGGTCGACCGTGCTCCAGCACATGCTGAATGACGTAGTTACCGTACTGATCCTGCAGGTGGCAGTGGCGGCGTGAGAGTACATTTAACAGCCATTTTAATAGATGGAGAGTCAGTGCAACACCCTTGACTCTGATCAGTAATCATGCACTACTTTTCACCAGTGGTCTTGATTGGTGTGAGATAAATCATGCAGTACTACAATGATAGGTCGACGACTGAGTGACACCCCCATTTGTTCTTTTCTTTAAAAAACATTTTTTTAATACCCTTAAGTCATCACTGCGGAAGGTCAGACAAAATAGATGCTGCTGGTTTGGAGGGTTGCTGACCAGGCAACAAAACCAGTGGCATCTTTGCCCCTTCAGAAATGGGTGATAGACAGTTATGGGTGTATTTGTTTTGTTTAGTGTGACAAGATGGAGGCAAAGACTCACCTGACCAAGCCACAAAACACTTAGAGAAACTCGTTAAAAGAAGTGATTTGTTGGGGAATTGTGATCTCCAGCTTTTTGTTGGGAGCCGCTTGCCTTCAAATCCATTTCCTGTCGATTTGTTTTAACAACAATTTGCAATAAGTGGGTTTTTTTTTTAGTGAGCAAATGGTTTGGGGTACAATTCAAACAGTTTGCTTGTGTAAAGATTTTGTATTCTCAACTGTGAGGCAGTTTTAGAGAAATGAGCACGGCGCAAACAGAAAAACAAATGGATCAGGAAATGCTGTAGGCAAAAAGAGAGGGATCGTAGCCCAATAGGGAAGCATGGTGCCTTGTGAATCCTCTTGTAGCATTAAGCAAAGAGAGGAGGAAAGGTCAAGAAAGAGAGCTTGATAGGTTAGGAGACGGCCTATGAGAAGTCAGGTTGGAGAAATATCTAAATGTTATACAAAGAAAAGTGTAAAATCAAAAAAAAAAAAAAAAGGGAGAAAGAAGAAGGGAGCAAAGGGACGTCCGCGAGAGAGAGGCAAATTGCTCTGACCTTGAACAGTGCATCGCGGGACACTGTATAATATGTTTTGGGTGTCATCTCCAATGATACGCCTTGATATTTCTAGATGGAATAAGTGAGGGGGGCAGGGTGGACGTTTCAATAAATCACATGGCAGATGAAATGATAGCTAACAATACAATTACATCACACATCCTTACACTTTACACTTAGCAGACAGCTACAACACAGGAACAATGACAAGCTAACAAAAATAAATCGGTATCAAATGTTCCAACGCAGGAAGGAGACATGCAAAAAAAATATATATATACACCAGACAAGCACAAACAAACCATTCTCAACAATGACCAGTCGACAACTAACAAACAAACATGAAAGGAGGCAGAGTGGAGACAGATGTGCTCACCTGGCCCAGCTGTTCAGAGTGCTGATGCAACTCTTCCAGGATGGGGAGTGTCTGCTCCTGGGTGCAGTGCTCCAAAATCCTTTGGATCACTCTGCAGCCGTACGGGTGTGTGGACAGGACAAACACCTGGAAGAGGAGGTCACAGAAAGAGGCGATCGGTTCAATGACAAATTTGCCTGCACTGCCAAAAAAGGACACAAAAACAGGAAGCAAATCGGTGTGATATTTGGGATATGAAATGCAACGTGTCCAACCTGAGGAAACACCAGCTGAAACAACGGATGTATGGTTTCCTGCAGTTAACATTAGCGCCCCGTCTGGCACTTGACTACAAATCCTACTATTACCAGTGATCTACAGAGGTAATCAAAAACCAACAATAGGCAGGGGAATAGACGATTTAAAGTTTATCATTCGAATTTAAGCATCAACTCGAAAATGTGTACATATTGTAAATAAATTAAATAAATAAATAAAATGACTATCGTCTGAAATGGTTTGATTTCACTCTTGAGTGAACTCCTGAAAACTCCTGTATGACCAGCAGGCCTACTTTTGTGTGATTAGTCACCTGCATGAGATCATGTGTCAGGAAGACCACACCCTCAGAGCAAAAGGCCTCCTGATGAGCCATAAAAACAGCTGTCGCTACGGTAACAGTGACATCATGCCAATGTGAGCCAAAACCTGTGTTGCAAACATTATAGAAAGCCAGAAATGTTTTGAAGCCCTTAGGGGAACAAACACTCAGCTGACTACATGATGACAAGAATAAATGATTATACAGTAACATCATTACATTCTAAATCTAGGGCTCAAGTATGATCCTGTGCATCAGCTTTTCAGGTTTTCCATTTTCTATTTGGTACCCGAGGGTGTGGACTGCACACTGCTGGCGTTCATTACCACCCGAATAGAACCGTGCATTCTTTGTGGCAACAAAATATTATTTTCAAAGTGTTTTATGGAATTATATCGGACATTCTCACATGTTGTTCGATTCAGAAAGTACAAGAAAGAAGACGCACGTTTAACTTGATAAGAAAGAAAACCAGAAGAAAAGAGTTGATGCCGTGGTCAACCTCTTTCATAACCTCTTGACTACAATTGCGTCTTTTATATCATTTTACCGCAGTTGCATAACACACTGGAACAAGCAAAAACAAATGGAGGCATGAAAATATCTTTTTGTGCAACAGATTTGATTGCAAACACTTCAAATCAAATGACCGTGAATGTGAAGCCTTAGATAACACACACACACACACAGACGCACTGTAACACTTGTCAGGGTCGATTTATACAGAAGTGGAAGATTGGAGTGGCAGTTACATATTCATGTCCAACTTGAGGAGATGAAACAGTTGGCAGACATCTGAACCCTCTTCTTGATTAAACTCACCTGGCCTTGGAAGGCATCGATGATAAACTGGAGGGCCTGAGGTTGGACACACTCGATGCACTTCTGTACCACATGGTTTCCGTTCTGGTCCTTCACACACTTCAGCACGTGGCCATCCAGCTCACGGACGATGTCACTCTGAAGTAAATCAGAGAACAGGGACACAATTTTAACAGTGGTTCAAAGGTAAAATAAGGAGGGAAAAAAAGGACAATTTGAAAAAGGATCATGTGAACTTAGCAAAAAAAAAAACTTTGCCCAAAGAATTAAAAGTCGCACTTACAATTACCTGCTGGTCTGAGGAAATGGACTCCAGGGCTTTCTGGATGACTCTACATCCATACATCTGCAAAGCCAGGGGAAGGACATGGCCACGAATGCGTGTTGCCAAAGCCAGTTTCTGGTCTGCACTTCCAAACTGCATGAAACACAACAAAGGATAATGCTCACAGGCAGCAGAACACGGAATCACTGTTCTAGCTGATACTGCGGAGAGAATTCATTTATCAAATTTTCAACAGTCCCGACCTCAAAGAACTTCTGGATGACGTAGTTCCCAAAGACGTCAGTCATTAGCTGGTATGCCGCTTGCAGAATCTCTCCGAACACCATCTGCCTCTCGGCAGGAGTGGCCCTCTCTAGCTTTTGTTGGATAAATCTAGATTCAAGAGGAAAGATCAACCATTAGTAAGAGTTTGTGACGACAACAACCCAAATCCTTCCCCTGGAATACAGCTGAATTGTACCCACCTGGATCCATGCTGGTCTTGAGAGAACTCAACCATGTGGCCGGGGAGGTCACGGAGCTGAAGGTTGGGGAAGCGGTTGTTTCTGAAATCTTCCAGCAGGCGGCTGCGTCCGGACGGCATGACATCGGAGCGACTGTAACGGGGCCGAGACGGAGGGAACAGCTGGCTGCTGGAGTTGAACAGACTCGATGTACCACCAGCGCTCCTGTACTTTGCCTCGGCTCCAGGTGCTGCAGAGATGTAACGCCCACTGCCATTTGTCAGGCCACCTACGATAATCAGATGGTATGAATTATGATCACATAGTGTAATAGGGTTTATGTTTATCTGAGCATGAACTAAAGTGTAAAATATCTCATTTCACTTCACTATCATAAATAAATAACAGGTTTACCTAAGTGAAGGCTTGAAGAGGATCCGTGGGAGGAGGGCAGAGAGGGTGGAGGAGTGAGTGGGGAGTGACCTGGTGTAAGGCCGATGGGGCTGGGTGAAGAGGAGTAACCCAGGCTGTTATAAAACGGCTGACCAATGGGAGTTAAACTGCTGCCGCCTCGTTTGTATAAGTCAGAGCTTGCCAACAGGGAGTCCCTGCGAGATACGCTGCTACTGGTAGAGCTGGATACTGTAAGGGAGAGAAATGGGGGTGAGTGTACTGAAGATCTAAAAAAAACAAGTGGCTGTTGATCGCAAAGTGGCTTTTGGCCGAATAACTGACCAGACGAACCAAAAGCCCCCAAAGCAGAGCCGAGGCCCACGCCGAGAGAGCCGCCAGTGTTGCTGAAACCCAGGGAGGAGCTCGGCGGCGGAGGGGCGGCAGAGGTGTGTGAGAAGAGGGAGCTGCTCTGGGAGGTGTTGGGGACCGACCCAGAGCCGTAGAACGAGCTGGAGGGCAGGCCGCTGCTGGGCGGGGGAGCCTGCTGCTGCTGCTGCGGCTGGGGTTGAGGTTGTGGCATGGAGCGGTACAGACCGTTAGCTGTAGGACCAGACATGTTGTTGCCAGAGCCAGATGCGGACACCGCAGCTGCGGGCAGAGGGGTAAGGAGTTAGTGTGAGTGGATCGAAGGCGGGGGAACATCGGGATTGTTTTGACTCGCCAAGCTAATGGAGCAAGAGGGAGTGGATGGATTTCTTTTATTTTTTTATTTTAAACAATACAATCAGATCAGTAACGTTTCCTTCAAAATGGGTCAAAAATAGGCCAAGGGTGTACCAGTGGTATTGAACCAACTACTTATAGAGAATGGTCTCTCCAAATCAGATGGCATTGTATTTAAACCAGCAGACTTTTGGTAAAAAAAAAAAATTACAGGGACTTTAGACTTCACCAAAGCCTCGTTAGCACATACTGACAATGTTCATGTGAGATAGAGGAGTGCCTACCAGCCTGAGCAGCAGCAGGGTTAATGAGGAGAGGGGTCTGGACAAGGCGCACAGGCCCACCAAGGCCAGTTCGAGCACCAGGACCCATCACGAGAGCGCCGGTCTGGTCATAGTAGGCTGCAGGGGCCAACACTTGGTAACCTGAGCAAGGAAAGAAGACGTATGATGTTCCGACATCCCCGTACCCAGGCACATCAATAAGTGTTATGGGGCCAACTGGTGCAAAGATGGGCGGGTCATACCAGACATTCCTGCGTATGCCAGTGCAGGGTTGGCAGCAGCTGCAGCAGCTAGAGACTCTTGCTGACTCTGCTGGCCTTGCCCGGGTGTAAGAGGTCGCTGGTTGGTTCCTGTGCGCATCACCTGAAGGAAAGGTAATAATGTCAGTCATTCATTTCAAGTACTCATGGGGGCTTTTCTGAAAGTCATTAACCCCTCGGCTTCAGATGATGAGCATTGCTATTCTGAAATCAAATATTAACGGCTAAATGAGAGTCTAGTGTTGAGGTTCAGATGATCTGCTCTTCACATTACAGTATAACCATTCACACAAACAGAATAAAGTATAATTATGCACAAAATGTCATATGGTAATCAAAATGAATGCCTCTCACAGCCGGTTTAAACAAAGCAACCCACTGAAATCGTGCACGATTAAGCGTTCTCTCACTCAAAAGCTAATATGGCTCCTTGCTTTTCATCCAAAAAAGTTAGCTTATCGCGAGTCCTTGGGGGGCTTTTTCCAGTATCTTGAGCTATATCAGTAATTTGCTCTGCCACTTTGGAATATTTTTCTTCTATCTGGATCCGGCATCATGGCAACAGCAACAAGGCACAAATTCACAAATTTTCCTTGTTTCAGCCTTTTAGCTATTGGCACGCTTGCCGCCAGAAACATGGTCCCTGTCAGAGCGTGGTCTTGTGAAAGCAGCTTGTTGTTCAAACATACTCTGTCAAACAATATTAACTTCATCCAATTGCGTTTTTGTCCTTAAAAAGCTCCTCCACAACAGAAGCAAGTGTCTAGGGGTGAATGCCGAGGTTGTGCTTTTTGTATGTAGGAGGTGCAAGTCTTCGAATTTATGTTATATATATATATATATATATATCAACAGTTCCTACCTGTTGTTGTCCAGGTCCTGGTCCCTGATTTGATGCTTGCTGATTAGCTGAATGATTGGCAGTCGATGCAGCTTGTTGCTGGAAAAGGTTTGCAGGGTAGACACCCCAGGGGACGCCATAGTACTGTGGTGGAACCACTGTTGGCCCTGAGGAAGACACTCTGATGTTATACATACGTTTTAAACCATACGTGTAGAATCAAAACTGTGACACCTACAGCTGGATAAATGAATGCAAGATCTATGCAATGTGCTGTGAGTGATCACCTGCAAGCGTGGCTGCGGCTGCCAGCCCAGCGGCAGTGTAGGGATCGGCTCCAGGGGGGCCAGCATTGATGATGTAAGGGTTTGGCACGAATGCGGGAGCAAGGCCAGCTGGGTAATATGAAGAACAGCCATGCAGTTTATTGTTCCACATTAAAACATAAACAAGCTGCAGTGCTAAAACTGAATTACATAACACGGTATACTGAACAGTGAGTGAGAGAAACGGCCCGACTTACCAAGATGCTGCTGCTGGGCTGCAGCCAGGGCATATTGTTGTTGCTGAGCTGCAGTGAGCTGCTGAACAGTCAGCTGATTAGATCTCTGGAACAACTGGGGGGGGGGGAATAAAATAAAGACCACAATCTGTTGAGCAAAGAGTTAAGTATCTCAACAGATAAACTTTTGTGTGCCGACAGACCTGCTGCTGAGAGTTGTAGTCAAACAATCCCACCGGGGTCCCTGAGGAGTCGACCTGGATCTGGTTCCCGGCGTAGTCAAACTGGAGGGACTCCACGCCTGCTTGCTGCTCCATACCTCCCATGTTATGTGCCTCCTGGTTCTGGAAATCCTCAGCAGGGGCCTTGTTCTGAGCAGGGTTCTGTTGCTGGAGGACATGGGGGTGGTGCTGTCCCATCACCTCGAGGCCTGTCTGACTTGGACCCATCCTCTCAACTGCCTCCGTGGGGGAAGCTTGGCGGCTTCCAGGTGTTGGACTGGAAAAGCAAACGAGTTACGCATGAATAATAGATGAGTACAGACGTTTGGCTGAGGTATTGTATGTCTCTATACAATTATATCCCGACTGAAAAGGGTGTACGTTCACTTTGTGAAACTGTAAAATGGGGAAAACCTACTTGAAATCTTTGCAGTCTCTGTCCATGCCGTTTAATAGTCCTCGTCCATTGGCTTTCGCTGGATCGCTTTCGTCTCCCACTTTCAACTCTGGGCTCTTGTCCTCTTCAAATGGGGAGATTTTCTCTTGAACGTCACTCTTCTCTCTCCCATCTTGGTCAGCATCTCCTCCACCCTGTCGTCACACATATATAATCAGGATAAGACCACAAACCACCCTTGAGAGTAATGGTAAGAAACAAGGAAGTAAAGTTTTACATACATAGCCTCCGTTCCTGTAGCGACCATCCATCTTGTCTCCAGGAGAAGAACTCAGGACGTATTCCACCATGCTCACACCCAAACCTCCACCTTCTGAGCGAGGTGAAAGCACAGAATTGGCATCACCATTGCCATGGAAACTCTGGCCTGGTCGCCGCTGCACCATGATTGGCTGCGACACTGAATGATCTGAATAAAGAGTCATGATCAAATATCTTACAGCGTTGAGTGAAAACATAGATAAATAGGTTACAGCTTGATTTATAAAAAGAAAAAAAAATACAACAGTGTACTGCATTGGCAATGGTCAAGGAAAAATAAATTGGATATATGAGGGAGGATATATTGATATATTTCTAGCAGATAATATATGAAGACGTAGGAGCCACTCACGAGATGTTCCCCAGGCATTTTCCCTCCACTCCTCTCCAAGAAGCATCCCTTTCCTTCCATCTTTGGCCAACTCATCAGAATCCCACAGCTTTTTCGCAGGCAAGAGCTGTAAATAAAATTTTTGGTTAAACAATATAAAAGCACATCAGTAAATAACTCACTCGTGAATTGTGATGCTTTTATGGCAGTTCAAATTAGCAGTTGCTAATATGTGATTTAGCAAAATCTGGACGAAAACAAACAATTGTGACGTTTTCTGACGACGATGAATTCTTAGGACAACGATGTAGATCGTTAAAAGTCAAATGAGCATATTACATCATCAAACTGGAGTCAGTTTGTAAAGGTTATCCAGCTGAATCCAACATGAGAGTATTCACGACTTCTTATTTTCTACAATCACACAAAATCCAATAAAACTATCTCGTTGATTGTTTATAAAGTGAACCGGTGCACAGAACTACCGAGCTGAAAAAGATAGGTCATCCTATTCTATTCATTGTAGTCGTTCTCAAAGTGAGCGGCATTCTTCAGTCCACGAGCCAAGGAACACACCCCTCATCATACAAATACATAGACACCGATGAAATGTATTTTTGCTGCCTAATTGCCACTTCAGTTTCTATACATAACGCTGTCAAAGTGCAAGTTAATTAAGGTCTGGCCAGCGGTTTCCATTGTAAGTCTCTCATCCATTAGTTAAAATAACAAGCTCTATGATGCAGCTTACTCTATTCTCTTCAAAGCAGCAAACTACAGAGGTTTCACTCATTTTTCAAGCCAGTGCAGAGTGTGTTTAAAAATAAAATAAAAAAAGGACAATGATTTTGGTTTATTGCTGTACCATAAGAGAATGTTCAGCGCTCTTACCTCTCCCATGCCCCTCGACTCCAAGGCAAGGGCTTGAAACTCATAATTCATTTCATCCAAGGGACGGCTCTGAAACACGGGAACAGGTTTTTAGGATAGAATTTTACAGGACGATTTTGATTCAAAACAGCCCACATGAAATCAACACACTGTAAACAGAAATCCAAAAAATATAAATACTTTTTCTCACTGCAGTGCACAACATTTTGTTTCAGTGATGTAATGAAAGTCAAATGTAATTAGTCATTGTGCAAAATCCCCTTTGGCCAAAACAATATAAAGCCCCCTCAGAGACGAGAGTAAACACTGGACTCTATGTGTTTGTAATCTTGACCAAATTTAGTCAATTTTCTCAGAGTACTGATTTATTCTAAATCCAAGATTATGAAATACCTGTGTCGGTATTGATAAGAGCATTCCAGAATACAGATGAGCGAACAAAGAGCAAGATTACTGTGCCCATAGAGCACACATAGGTTCCTTTAACTCATCGTGACTTTATTCTCTCTGTGGCTGTAGAACATGTTGCACCAGCCTTCCTTAACTCCTGCAGGTTAGACAGCACTAACAAACACTTAAGGTTGATTAATATTTTAATGGTCGCTATAAAGCAGAGATTTAAAAGCTGACTAAATGTGCAAAATTACGACGATGAGTCAATAATGTTTAAGACTGCAGTTACAATGACATTTAGTTTTAATGAATGAACAAGTAATTGCTAGGCCTTAGAAAACCCTTATTCTATGACCCAAAGATTCAGGAAAGCCCTTCATCAACATCTTAATTGACAGACTACGGATGAGTTAGTTGGTTTAAATGTTGTTTAACACACTGCAATAAATGTCTTTTTGCTTGATCGGTTTGGACCATTTACCCTGTCCAGGATTTCTGTTTTCTTACTGCAGGTCGTGATGGATCTTCACCATTGTCAACTTTCTTTCCGCAGATCAGTCATTAAGGGAAACGAAGGCTGCCAGGTGAATAGAGCTAACTGGAAAGTCAGCTTCCTTATGTACATTTTAGGCGAACAAGACATTCCTGTTGTCTTGTGAACTTAACTGTCTAAGCTTCAAATGGAACAGTTTTGAGGCCCCTGTGTGAGGAATCCACTTGTTTTCCACACACTGACTTGCACATTAGGCCCAAGTGGGTGTGTTTCACCAGGTACTTGTAAGAAGATCACATCTAATCCAGGAAGCAAACTACATCTAAAGAATAGGATATTACAACTCAGGCCAAGTTTAGCTCTTATAATCTCACCCCCGCTGTGCGGCAGAAGGGACCAACTGGTCTCACGTGTATGGAACACCGCAAATCTTTTTTTTTGTTTTTGTTTTTTTAAACGGGGTCATCTCAACACACCTTGTGAACAATCCAGTTTGAATTCTACTTATATGCACATGTACTCCACATTCAGTACTTCAACTGCTAGTCGGACACATTTTCCTGTGCTCTAACGTCAACAGTTCAATCCTAGAATTAAAGGTACTCAATGAATATCTGGTACCCAGCATCACTCATAAAGGATTATCAGAGCATTTGATAAATCTGACCTTCCAAAGTCAATAGACATTATGGGACATCAACCAGGGATTCAGCATGAAAGTCTGAAGACTTTCAAATGAACGCCCTCTTTATTTTATTTTTATTTTTTACCTGGTCCACATGATTGGCATCTCCAGTTGGCCAACGATGTTTACTGGTAGCGCAGCCCCCAAGCTGCTCTCCGGGCTGTCTCTGAAAGAAGTATCCGACTGTGGCGTCATCCTGAGATCGTCCACTCAGCAGAGGCTGTGGAGTACCTGGGGTAGGGTTGGCAACCCTGTCCATGCCTTGTAAATGAGCGCCTCCAGGTGCCTGACCAGCTCCAACAGGCGCTAGGGGCCCTGCAACGTGAACTCTTACACCTCCGGTCTCAGGAGCACCATTTGCATGCAGCATCCCACCTCTTGTCTCCTGCCAGGCCACGTCATTCATACCTAGGATGCTGCATGGAATGCTCATTCCACGGGAAAGCCTGGACAAAGTAAATATGGACAATAAAAAAAATCATCATACTTTTATATTCATCATCATGATTTTCTTTCAAATTCGAGTCAATTGGATATTCATTTGGAATTATGACCTTTCAAATAACTAGTAAATGAAGACAGAGTGTATATTCTACAAAATGAGAGCAGATTTTTAATAGCGTACAGTGCCCTCCCTCTCGCTTCAGGACATCAGGAGGATCAAATTATTCAATCACCAAATTGAACTGCCATATGTCACAGTAATCAAATAAACAATCAGTTGTACGAGTCCTAGTTTGTAATTTAATGTCCATTAAATTAGACTTTTAAAATTTCCCAAAAAGAACACAAACCAGTTGACAGACGACAGGAAAATACAATTCTTCAATTTATCTTGGTAACGGTGGAGAACAGTTGATCTATATTTCTTACTGATACAATCATCCCCTACGTCAGCCAGCACTGCGACAGATACATACATGCCCACTGAATCAACATGACCATTCAACCCCTTTGCAGGGCAGGTTCCTTTTACAGTGACCTCCATAATAACATATACAGACATAGCAGTCTATCAGGGTAGCTGAGTGACAAATTACTCACACACGATTTAGGTTACTGTTCACGACTGCCTAAAATAAATGTGGCGTGCATTAACGACTCAGTCACTGTATGTTATTGAGCATTTTAGTCCTAAGTGCGATACATTACAACTTTGTGGCCTTCATAACTCAAGAATAGGTGAACATTTGGATGAACCAACTTTAAAAGATGGACTCGATGAGAATCATACATCAACAACAACATAACCAACT